>JAHPZR010030226.1:0-28128 GCA_019787425.1 Platygyra sinensis | reverse complement strand
AAAGCTTATGGTCTCAACAAACCACCTGCACTCTTCCTCCAAGGCATTTTCCTGAATGGAGACAACAAAGAGTTAAAACTGTGACACCTTTTTCACAACTTGGGATGACCTTAACAAGGGGGGGTTTCCCCAAGGGAGTGGTTTTGAGCCCCCTTTTATTTAACGGTATTTTTTTATCAATGATATTTTTTACTTTGTAAGGCCATGCCAGACTAAATAGTTTATTCGGGGGTGATCAGCAAATCTATGATTCTGACAAAGGACCTATGACGAACTCCACCTCAGAATGAGAAAACGAGATTAATTTTCTGAGTTGTTCAACAATGGTATGACCTCGAGACAATCTGTCTTAAGTGTAGAGGCAAAACCTGAAAAATTTCGATCTATGATTTTTAGGGAAAAAGACAATACGCTTTTCTTTTAAGATTGGGGAATGTGTAAATTGATACGGAAACCGTATTAATTTACTGGATGTCAATTTGGATAATAAACTTAATTTTTCTAAAGCACAAATTTCTAACGAATAGGGATCTGACGCACGGGTACGACAATCAAATTCCTTAGTCATTAAAAAGATTTAGACATTTTTTTCAGCAGCTCAACTAAAGCAACGGCTTTACAAGCTTTTATTATGCCACAGTTTTTCAATACTGTAGTCCATCCGGCATTTATTGTTATGCTGAAGGAATTCGGAAAAGTAAAACTCCTTAATAACATGCTGTAAACGAAATAATTCTTGTTGATAACGTTAGCCATATGAGGTACTTTTGGAAAGCTGACCTTGTAGGCCTGAGTAGGAGAAGATTTTTTTTTTTTTTTCTTGTATATGTACAAATAATTGAATTCGAAATTGAATTAATATGTTGATATTTTAGTTTATAAGGTCGTTTCAAGCATAATAGCACATATACACATTACTCACAAAGGAAAGCAGCAGCAGAACCGAGAACCAACAACAATGGGGCTTAGAAGTACCAAACAAATTGCAATTACCGCGTGTTAATGCTAACATATTTCGGGAAATAAATCCTTCAATTTCTTTCCATCCCAAATAAGTCAAATTATGGAATACCGTTAAACGATGACCTTAGAAACGACCACCAATAAACCTATTTTAGAAACACTTCTTACTTTTGTAACTAGTTAGATTACCTTCTCCTGATTTTATTTGAGTAATTTTTCAACATCTAATTCTAGAACTAGCATGTATACACTACTTATTGTACATATATTTTGTAGTATTATTTATCTTCTCGGAGATATTAAGTGTTTTACAGCGCTACTCTTCAATCCGAGTTGAAATAGAAGTTTATAACTGTTCTACTACATCATAACTACTAAGCTCACGCAAAGAGCATGGGCACCCCCACCTTTTTTTCCAGTCACTGGAAATGAACTAATCCCAAGCTTTGTTGTGAGTAAAGTACTTACCGTGATTTCTAATTGCTTGAAAAGTGAATAAATAAGGAAAATAGCAATACAACTGTGGTCTTTTCCTAGTTTTCCGATTGGTAACCATGTCAAGAAATTTGGTTTCAAATTTAATCAAGACTTCAGATTTCTGTATAAACCAAACATCAAAATGTTTATTTGTGTACCCAAAACGCAATGTAATTGCTGTAGTATTCTGAGAGTCCTCGGGCACAAAAGATTTTTACAATTAACTGGGAATGCATATTCTTCTGATAAGCATTAAATAATGCCGTCACTGCTCCGTAATGAGGCAATATGGGCAAGCGGGACAACCCTTTTTTAATTTCAAAATTGGATTTTCTCATGTGATAAATTACTCAGTGGACAAAGTTTGAACGAAAATCTAATTGTCGATTTTTTTATTTCAGGAGGAATTACAAACACTACTTTTTCTGCGGTCCAACAACAACAGGATTTCACATGGAACAGACAACAAACTGAATGACCATAGTGTTACAACTTTGATCCACCTTATTATCTGCACAAAAGTACTGGCCTATAGTATCAATGCCAATTAGGATGCCGCGGCGAACTAGAACCTTCATCCAATTTTTTCTTCGGCGGGAGTTACTATTTACCTAGGTACAAATCAGCTAAATATATCGTATTAACGCCAAGGCGCAAGGGCAGCGTACTGGGAGGAATAATCAGCCCGAGTCTTGACAGTATGGACGCAAGCGCAGCGAGGTCCGTCACGAAAAAAGACCAGGGCCGATATTCTCCCAGTACGGTCCTGAGTCAAGCTTGGTTTAATTAAGAGATTGTATTACACGACTGAAGAAAACCGCCTAAATGAATAGACTTAGCAAAGACACCATTAAACTTCACAAGCGCGCCAGTCGCAATTTTTATTTACGGCAACTGAACGTTTACATCACGATCTGAACGTTTCCAAAAGAAGAAAAACAAAGTTGGAAGAAAACAACAAATAGAAACATTTTTATGTGGACCTAATACTTTTAGAGAAAAAAAAAAAAGAAGTAAAACTTAAACGAGAAATCTTCGTGCGGAGCATCATTCGGGGAGGACTGTGCCCGTCCATCTTAGAGAATATTGGGTGGAGAGAAGCTGGCAACGGAGCAATCTGATTGGCTTGGATTTTAGTTATTGGGCCCTCTGAACTTTAGTCTCTTTATAACCAGCTACAAATAGTGAAATGCCGGCAACAGACCTATTTCATTTGGCTAAAACGGCAGTTAAACAACTTTTCAACATACCTGTCAGAACATGCAGAAATCACATACATTTCGCGCTACCTGATAAGACTATCCACAACCACGCATACTCTTCTCATGTTCAACATAGGTGAAAATATCAATCGATAAGTCCTAAAAACTCAGGTCCTATCGGCCAATAAAAACACCTCTGGAACTTTTCTCCTAACACATCGTCTTATGCAAGTTCCCGGATGTTAGATTCACGAAGAAGCAGCTCAGCGGGACCACATAGCCTTACGTTTTCACTCAGAAAAAATTTAAGTTCTCTGGCCCGAGTAACATTCACCATCAGTTTTTGCTCCTTCGCATACCTACTTGCATTGACTCCCTAAGAACCTGTTCCCAGAGGCCAAAGACTTAGTGGATCACCTTAGAAAGGCCAACAGTAGCGTACCTTGCTGTCTCTGCCCAGATCAGGGTCCATGCATCCCATTTAGCCAACTGAAACGGCAAAATAAGATAATTCTTTTTTTGATAATTGGATGAATGCAGACTTTGCCGTAATCGGTAATAACTTTTCTCATCATCTCAGCAGCTTTACATGATACATCATCACCCGAAACTTTTTTCTCAAGGTACCACTATCTAAAAGTAAACTGCTAACAGCACAAAAAAGAAACCAGCTTTAGTGGCGTGCACTGAATGTCAAATAACTGCCACTTTATTAAGAGAGGAATTGTGGGTAAGGGGTAAAAACGTAGGGTTGGAGCAGGGGGGTGGTATGTGTCCTACATACCACTTTACACAAAAAACCCAGAAAACAAGAAAAACAAACAAAACAAAAATGACATCAGCCGTGAACAAAACGTAAACAAGCTAATATTCAGATCAGGGAACAGTTGTAAGAAAAAGTTTACACAAAAATTAAGGTTTGCCGACCTCAGGTTTTCATAACTCCTGGGTATATAACGCTTTGATAGTTGGGCAATTCTCTCTCTATATTGATTAAATTGACAGCTAGGTCATATCAAGACAATCCAGCTGAACGGAACAGTATCAACGGATGACATCAATCAAAAAGAGCTTAGAGGCTTAGAGCTCATCAGGATTGCGTGGTTTTTGAAGTTGACCTACTGCTGACCAAGTGCTATGGTGTTTCGATTGGATTCACAAGGCTTATGTCAAGTTTACTTGTTGAAAATAGGGCAGGATAATTCGGAAGCCAGTTTAACAGCTAACCCGAGGTTTAAAAGTTAGCCAAATTATAAACTATTGTGTTGTCCTCCTATACAAATGTTTTTTTGCTGCTTAATTGTTTTGTGGATGTATCATGAAAATTAGGAGCCAAACAATATACAGAAAACCTCACCACACAGGTTCAAAACTCAAATCAAACTTCAAAACCTTTTCCTGGGTTAGCTTAATCAGCACTTTGAAAACCTGGCCCATGGGCTAGTACGCTTTAGCTGTGCCTAGAATCTATATTATTTGTGCAATAAGTCAAAATGCAGTGAACTAAGCGCTAGCAAAGTAGGCACTCACAAAATTGTCAGGGGCAGTTACTAATATGGTAGAGTAGTGCCTTCACCAAGTAGTTGTCCGCTCAAAAGTCACTGGATGAACCTCCTTGGGACAGTGACACAGACTTACATGTCATTCTTCCTTACTTTCCTCCTGAGGAAAAAACTGTGTTGCAACCAAAAGTGCGTACAAGGCTGACCCGGCCACGATTAGCTTTTGCTACAGCGGTGCCAGGTCTGTCGTACTGTAATATGTGTAAAAATGTAATCATAAAGTTGCTTCTCTTGTCAAAAACAAACAACAAAAGGTCTGGACCACATCATGCAGATAGTCCGATTACCGATTGGTGGACTTTTGACAGCTCGTGGCTTGTTTTTTTTCCCTTTCTCCATACATTTGCCTATAGTTAACTAATTGGTCTGGGTAAACGCAGTTTGGCAGGGAAAAAACTTACAGCTAGAATGAATGGAAAATTGAAAAAAATTACCCAAGCATTTTCTAGCCGAAGCTACTCAATCCCCTTACAAACTTGGTGGATACCATCTTGCTATACCTGGTATTTCAACGTTTGCGGACTCGCAAATTGTGTAACATTTCAATTCTGGAAAAAACGTTTACCATCGGATTCCCAACAAGACAGAGAAATAAAATATAAAAAAAAAAAAAAAAAAAAAAAAAAAATAACAAGGCGAACACTTTGTCCCAGGGTCTTCTCCCTAGATCGCCCCAAAGTAGGAGAAGGACCCTGGAACAGAGGTTGCTATAGAGGGTCTAAAATTACTCATGAGTCCCACAAATGCATCAAAAAAGTCAGTGATGTTTTTATATACGTCAGTAATGAAGTTTCATCAAATATGACCTAATCCACCCAAACTGCGGCCCAATAAGAAAAACGTATGATTGCCAGTTAAAGATGTGTTTCTGTATGATCAACACATCATCATATCTTCCCCCAGCAAACTTGGCAATCATTGGTTATCTTTGGAAAACGTTCTGAGCGAATTTTTGGAAAATGTTAGGAACATCATTAGTCTGGGCCTTCAGACAACTTTTAAGGAGATTCTTCTTTGTAAATCTCTGAAAAGTGGTTTTGTAATCTTCAGAAAATCATCAAAGAACACGTCATCAGTAGTGTTTAATGTAGAAACAAAATAATAACTGGTTGCTTTGGAGATAGGAATTTAATCTTCTCAAGCTCAACTTTAAGATCTCACTCATTTTAAGACACTCACAGAACACAAGATATCAACATTGAAGCACTTGAAAGGAGAAATCCATATCTATGAAGCACCCATGAATGGTGCTTGTACAAAATGAAAATGGTGTGGCAAGCCTTTATTTGAAAAGGTAGTACACTTGGGTAGTCCATTATACTAGTGATGACTACATGTATAATAGGCCTCTGATGCAATATGAATGCAGCAAATCAGAGACACTCAAAGAAGTTTGCTACTTTTGGATGCAAGTCCAGTTTCCATTTGGCTAATTTCTTCTAAAGGTACCCCAATCACACTAAAAAATTTTTCATGAAGAATCTTACAATGCCGTAAATTTATGAGATAGACATCAGTAAAGCCATTAACCTCTAACCGGTGAAATGTATTCTTCAAGTTGATTCCAGAGTCACTGAGTGGAACCAAGTTCGCAAGAGGAAATGTTCGATTGCAACGATTTCCCCAAAATGTCAAGCTAGAGATTGTTACTTGTTGAGTGGATTCGTCAAAAGAAAGTTCTCCAATGACACGGCGGATAAAATAACTCAGAAAACCAACCCAGCCGTTGTACCAGTAGCACCTGTTATGGCATAAGTAAGGTGAGCGAGTGCTATCACACCATTGAAATACCAATAACTCATGGGCCATATCAGACTTGTCATAACTGCCACGTGGAATATCTTCACTCTAGAAATGAATCGTAAATGTTTTGTCCATTTAAAGCGATAAAGCACCATGATCTCCTTTACGATTTAGGCTGCTTGAAGTTCCATACTCATGCTTATGATGCTTGATATCCATACCATGTTTACGAACAGATACAGTGGTGGTGACAGTATGGCGACAAATAACCACGTCCCCATTCCGCGCTGATAAAATTACCTTCGAGTGTTTCAACATTGATGTTTGCATCTTCTCTTTGCCCCATATACCAAACAGAGCAACTAGGACTACCAGAGAATAATTTAGAACATAGAGGGAAACCTCTTAAAGTTACACGCATCTTACAAAATCGTGCAGAGCATCCACAAACATAGCCTCCTACGCAGACATTCTTTGGGCTCGTCACGCAATCTTCCTCCCCCACGAACGTCTGCTGAAACGAATGGGCACATTCCTTACCCTTTGTTCAAAAAGATCAGCCAGAGAGCACGTGGAGATCACCGAAGAGCCAATTGACGCTTGGTTATTGTTCAATAGAAAGCCAATCATAAGCTGTGATAGAACAACCCCCAAGAGGGTGATTAATTTTCCCACGTTTCTTATTACTCTCGGAAAACAGATTCCAAATCCTTGCTTTGTGTATGGAAGAAACTCCGAAAAAAATCGTCGGAAACAACTGTCTTCTATGCAGTTTTCCGTTAATCCCTCAGGCGAGAATAAGAGTGTTTGGCAAGAGTTCAGTGGACATCGCACACTTAATTGAATGCGCTGTGGAAATAGATTTGAGTGTGTTTTCGTCCAGCAATCCATATTGAGCCGTTAACTGAATCGTGCGAAGGCATAGGTCTGCATGATTTCCGGTGTTATCTGCGTGTTGCTTCGTTGAGTTTGACACCTCTATAATTTGCCATGTGTTAGTGTATTGTCTTGGCTCATTTCTATTGCACGATTTGTCTTTAAGTCTCCAAGTATTTGCTTTTAAGGGACAAAATATGACATTTACTCTAAACGTGTTGCTTACTCGCATTCTACACCTACATTGTGACGGGCCCGGCTATGATTAGAACTGTTTGCAAGTACAGTCGGTAGATTCTTATCACAAGTATCATATTTGTCCACGAACACGAAATGCCCTTCATAAACAAGAGTGAAGCGACACAGTGGTCCAAAGACCGAAAAATAAACGGCAAATGTACAAATGCCACGAACTGTAGGAGTCGTGTTTGGCCTGTCTTTTATTCACAATCATCAGCTTGATAAAGCGCCTTCCCGTTCCCAGTCGGTAGATTAACGAAGACGTCCACCTTTTTCTTCACAAAATATTCCATAGCTTCTCGCTGAAAAGTATTCAAATCGACGATTTTGGAAGTCTCGCAAACCCGTTGGAAGGCCACGCAAATATCCCCTATTTAGTTTCTTACAACTTCGCGCGCGAAAATTTACCAAGGTTCAAAGTTCGCTGCCTTGATCGGGCAGTGCGCTGTGATTGGTCTAATTAAACAACCCGTTCGTTTCAGCAGACGTTCGTGGGGGAGGAAGATTGCGTGACGAGCCCAAAGAATGTCTGCGTAGGAGGCTACCACAAACACAGAGAAACCCAGAAGCACAGATATAACGTCAACGGTCACGTCAACGAACGTCAACATGACACCTGACCTTCTCGGAGCCCGCGTGTACCGCTCAGCGGTGACTTACCCAGACTGCCCTTTGACTGCGCGGGACACAAAATGAAAGCTGCGCAAACTGGGAAACATTTGTTGCGGACCCAAATTGCTTCTGAACAAAATATCAGAAACATTTTTTGCAGTCCCGGACACAAAATTTGTGTCCGCAACAAATGTTGCGCGCGCGGGCAAACGGGGAAACATTGGTGAGAGACTATAAACTGCAAGGGACCGCATACGATAAACGCTGCCAACGTAGGATCTACAAGAGATCTGATCAGCCAAAAAAATATGTGTATATAATGGCAATAAACTGCAAGGCTGATACTACGTGAAAAACGTTTCGAGACACCAACATGACCAGAACCGATAAAGCAGGATCGCAACTGTGGACAGCTGTTTCGCTCTTGTTGGAGCTCGTCAGCACAGTGTAGCGAAGATATGTGTCGAAACATTTGTGTCGGCAACAATGTGTCCTCGTTTGCCAGGGCCTTAACTTTATTTAAGGCGGGGATCCACATGAAAGCCGTATTTTGGCTGTGTGTCGTGTTTTTAATGCAAATATCTCGTTTACGTTTCAAGCAATCAAGAATCTCTATGCTCATTTCACATATCTATGTTTGGGTCGTTTTGTAAATTTTTTGGTGATTTTAAGGTATATTTGGAGATAAATGGTTTTTCTTAAAGGATTAGTAAAATTTATGGATTTGGTGTTGTTTTAAAATTAGAGTTTGAAGTTAAAAATTGGTAGATGCACTCCAAACAAATGCAAATGAAGATGATCATCGCAGTTGATTTTCTAATTTAAAGTGGTACTATGATAAAAAAATCAGTTCCTTTTTTTCTTCATATTTTGAATGCGTGTTCGCTTATCACCTAACTGGCAAAATTTTGAGCTTTGAATTTTATCCGAAGGTTGTTTATTTTGAGTGTAAGTTTTTGGATTTTACGGTCCGCCATCACTCACGTTTAAAACTGAGCGATAGAACATCAGAGGGCTGGATCTAGTGAAAATGACGTCATTTACTCACTACCTTAAGATTTCAGCGTGCAAACGCAATTTATTATGTATGCAAAACACGGGTTTAAAAGTCTGAAAGCCCGAAACTCCCGTGCTGCATATTGATTCAGCCGCGTACACACACATTGCATTCTTAAAACTAGTGAGTCTTTGACGTCATTTTCTCCTCGACCCAGCTCTCTCAAGATTTTAAGGTTAGCAATGGCGGACCAATAAATAAGAAAATTCCAGCTAAAATAAACAGGTGTCTTTTTAAAATCAGAACTTAGTACTTGGGTCAGTCAGTGTTTAGTTAACATAGTTTTGAAGTCCAAAGAAAAATAAGAATTGTTTTTTGGTCGCAGTACCACTTTAAACAATTGGAAAGAAGAAGCCTGAAAAAAAAAAAAACCAGGGCTTCAAAGGGATTCGAACCCATCCTGTTGAAGTCACGTGACTTCAACGGGATGGGTTCGAATCCCGTTGAATATGAACTCAATAAATTGACCTCGCTCCCAATGTGTGGCTTCATAGCTCAGTCGGTAGAGCAACGCACTGGTATCGCGGAGGTTACGGGTTCGAATCCCGTTGAAGCCCTGATTTTTTCAGGCTTCTTCTTTCCAATTGCTTAAATTGGAAAATTAACTGCGATGATCATTCTTCATTTGCATCTACAACCGCAGTTCAAATATGAATTATTTCATATACTTCACATCATTACACTCCAAACAGTTGCCCAACAACCTGGGGTGCCATTGTGCGGTCGGGCAACTGTCTGGGGATGTTCCAAAACCCTTTTTTTTTCCCTTTCTTTAAACTTACCTCAAAACAACCTCTCCCCTTTAAACAACCTCTCTTTAAACTTACCAAAATTTCACTTAAATTTATGAGTACTCCCGCCTTAAGGTAGCCTAAAACGGCTCTCTGTGCCTCTGTTCGTATGGTGCCTACTGCACTTAATGACGTCAGTCAGGTCGTCGTACACGAGCCATGGGTCCTCAAAAAAGTTTCGAGCATTTTGATGGGTTGTTTTTAACCACTCAGGGACGGATCTAGGGGAGGGTGCAGGGAGTGTGCACCCCCCTGAGATGAAGCCTTCTTCTTCGTATTCGCTTTTAAACACGGAGAGATCCTATAAAAGGCAAGGACACGCCCCCTTAACGCACTATGTTCGCTTTCCTGTGCAATGGTGGAAAGCCAGAATAACGGTCGCATAACATAGACGGGAAGTCTTGGAGAAATAGCGTTTTTTATCGTGAAACCAACGGAGTCATTTACGTAGAATAATATAAGGTAAATAATAAAAATAGAGTGAAAATAAAACATATTAACACTATAGATGATGGCTTTGGAAAACCAAAAACGATGAATTATATTCGTCGCTGCACGTGGAACATTCAAATTTCGCCACTAACTAAAATAACAAAGCTGATGCCTGCGAGCTATCTGTTTCCATTTATCTCTGCATGCTGAGAACGAAACGAAATTTCGTAAGAGGTGATTTTGGTTAGCCTGTGAATACAGACGTATTTTTAATACATGTAGTGGGGACTACTCGCCCTCGTTTTCTACGAGCAGATAGTCAACGAGGCGCAGTGACTATCGCTCGTAGAAAACGAGGGCGAGTAGTCTAATTGTTTTGGTATAAATTTACCGTAGTCTCATTGCATAAAAAGAAAAAAATGTCAAGTAACGCGTAGAAAAGAACTGTTTTATTATGTTACATCAGGTTCAAACGACGTGATGCGCGATGTGCACTGATGCATAACTGTTTTCAGACTACGGTAAATTTATACTAATTAAAATTATATATTCAGGTTTATGAGCGTTATGATGGTGCAAACAAAATGCAAATTGAACAACACTGAGTTATTCCTCAAACTGTTCTATATTCAGAGCACAGAAATTGGAAACAACAAGTACTGAGATTTCGCCTGAATATTGACATAAGAAAGGAATTGGAAGACTCAAGGCTGAATGATATAAAACAACTGATTACGTTCGTAAATTAGCTGCAAGAGTACAACAGCAGCTAATGTTGACCTTACGGAATCTCTTTTAGATAACTGACTGAAGAATAACCATATTACCGTATATAAAATATATTACCTTCGCAGTCTGTTTGTATTTCTTACGAATTTTAGTTTTTAAATTTATTTCTCAACCGCAGAAAACCGGCAGAAAAACAGAATCCTGTGGCAATTAGACTTGAGTGAATAAGCCAATCAAATGGGAGCATTGGCCGTCTGTTGGGATTTGTGATTGACAGGCTGAACAGCTCAGCAAAAAAACGGTAGACTGTTCTCCACGGCGAAGAGAGGAAAAAGAAATAAAACAGCAATGAAATTAAAACAAGTACAATATAATTGCCCGATATTTCGGTTTGAAAAACAAACCTTCTACGGGGGCTAAAAGAAAATGAATACAAAACAAAAACAAACAAATGACCGTTACATATAAGAGCTTTGAAATATAAAATAAGAAGCTATGATAGGTTAAAAAGTAGCTAATTTTGTTCATCGCGTCTATTGATACCAAGCGACTCATGTGTCATTGCCTTGTTTATAAGATGTGCCTCACGTGCTTTTCGTACGGAGTCACGCTTGCTGTGAATGAGTTCCAAGGGAGTTAAAAGAAGATGGTCAATGGAGTGGCCAGGTTGGTTAAAATGTGTAGAAACAGGAGTGGGCTGATGAGCTGATGGTGATTCTGGATGAAACGACGATGTTCGCCAAAGCGAACATCGTCAGGTAGTCGTGAAAATATAGTCTCGTGTGACTTTGATATCCCCAACCTCGTTATATAGGATCGCTCCGTGTTTAAAATTTGTTTACCTCACCGGTCAGTGACGTCATGTGCAGCTCCTCAGAAAAATCCTGGATACGCCCCATGCCACTCTTCGGAGCTCGTGGGCCGGGTTGTTCAAAGTCCAATTAAGCTGAAATGCAAGGACCACTTGTACAAACAGCAGCGGAGTGAAACCGGATCTTGGTTAGATCAGGATCAACAGTGAAAAAATAAACTATAAAAACCACTTGAAAGGCTGACCGGACGGCTAAAAATGTAACATTTAATGCCCAATATTTCGGTTAGACAGGACTAGGAAAGCGTAGCCGTTCAATAGCGAAGCGCGCGAAGTCTAAAAATAGAATGCAAATCACTGAATTCCCCGCGAGACTCAGTCGGCATAAGCTTGTTCTGAGGGAAATACAGGGAATGTAAGCGAAATTTTTGTTTCAGAAGTGTTTTAGGAACACCGGCTTTTGCCCTTAAAGAAATCTTCAAAATCATCCACCATTCCAGTTTGTTTGTCTGAGTCTTGTCTGAGTCATGACGTCACTCGCGCGCTTCGCTATTGGTTTTACAACTAAGGTGACCCTTATAAGTGGAAATGTTAATTCTAGTTTTGTAAATTTATGGCGAGGTTTCCTGTTTATATTGTTTGGCTTTCTGTGAAGAACACTTGTGTACAAGAAAAAATTATACTTCGGTTAACTTTTTCAATCGTGGTTTTGTGTTAACCGGCTTTCAAACAACTCGGCACTGATTCCGTACAAAACATGTACTAGGTCAGCGATAAACTTCAAAAAACACACGTGACCTCGATAAGCTCTAAACTTGAGCCCGCGACATAGTTTCGTGATACTGGTCAGCGGATACCTTGTATTGACAGGTGTCAATTGACCATAACAGGGATGTACAAAATCAAAGAAGTACGGTACAAACCAAGGGTGTATGTCTCTCTAAACCTATCTGCTGGAGAATGGCGCCATGTTGGCCCACAAGCAAAACCGCCAGCCATGACAACCATGAAAAAAATCAAATCATGGGTTTCCTTTAGTTTCCTATATGGGTATGGGGCTCCGCTACAATCATGGTATCAAAAAACTGCCTGACCATTGGTGAACACGTTGTGTTTGCGAGAGTTTTATTTGAACAAGTGGAAGCATGAACTTAAAAGTTACAACCTGACAATCACCATTGAACTTGAACTTCTTGAACTTTCGATTGAACTGAACTGAACTGATATTTGTTGAGCAACCGACCACGAAGGCTAAGACCATTCACAAGACCAAAGAAAACAAGACGACTCCTGCTGAAACTTATCCTACTTAAATAGGTTTTAAGGAAGCCGAACACAGTTTTCAAGTGCCTATGCCTAATTCTCCATTACTTTTATACTATTTAAGCTTTGGCGTCCATTTTTTGCAAGAGTCAAGGTTAATTACAGAAGTATTTATTCTCGCCTTTTGACTAGGGTGTGTGCTGTTGCCATGGCAACGGGGCTGGTTGAAAACAAGGCTTAAATAATGGTTTTTGTTTATTTAAAAAAAAATCCAGTCGTTAGATTGTTTTCATCTTTTGCACACAAAGAATTGACATTAAATCCCTTCTGTCAACACTGTTCTAATAAAATTTTGCATAGGCGATTTCCGTAATTCGCCGTTAATCGTTTCCTGTATTTCAGATTTTTCGTGATAGATCATTCACGTGTAGAAGAAACAAACACTTACCTTGCATTTTTACCTTTCGACACACCCATCGGAAAAAAAATTGGTATTTGCCCTGAGCGGGACTCGAACCCATGTCTCCCTGATTACTAGTCGGGCATGCTAAGCCACTACACCATCAAGGCTACCACGCTGGCAACGCAGCAGATTAACGAGGTGACTTAGCCTTGTGGGGATCCCTAGGGCCCAACTTTTCTTCACCTGGGAGTGTATCCTTGCCTCTATAACCCCCGGCAGGGCTTAGAACACATGAAAGTTAGAAATGTCGAGGCAAATGAAAGGTATAGACAAATGAAAGCTATAGATAATGGGTGTATCGAAAGGTAAAAATGCACGGTAAGTATTTGTTTCTTCTACATTGTCTATACCTTTCATTTGCCTCGACATTTCTAACTTTCATCATTCACGCGGTATTTGATCTATTTTTTTGCCAAATTTCTTGAAATTCTAACGACTGGATCGTTAGAAATCGGCCACGTTTCTGCTAAAGCAATCGGTCTCAATTTTTCGAGCAACTGCGCATGCGTTGCATTTAACTGGGTTCTTTCGGTCACAAACAAAAGCTGAAAATTGCTGGGTTCTTTGCATCGTTACCTTTTCTAGCATATCGTTGTAATAAAATACCAAAGCCATCAATACACTGCATGCAATTATACAGAAAAATAACACAGATAGTGCGGGTGTTGAGTAAACAAAATGATTGCTCTACTGACGGCATGTTTGTTCGTTGAAATCCTTGTGCACGTGCTAAATATGCATCAGCAAAAAATTAAGCACGCGCGAAAACTGTGTTCGGCCACCTTAAGCTGTGATCTAGAATGTTCCATGTTGTGAACTATTTTTAGCAACTTATCCATTACATCAATTATGCCTATTTTTAGCATATACTGGAACTCTCTAGTAATAGTGACTCATGATCAGCTGTCTCTAGAAACTTCTATTACGTTCTAAACGTAAATTATTTACCACTTAAATATCCGCAAAACCAGGTACAACAGGGTGGATCGCGTGCGGACCCTAACACTTTTATTAACCCTTTTTTTTAAGATACGGTTCAAGAGAACTATATAAACGCTGACTGTAAACTAAATCCCCAGGTATTTTGTTACTCTTAACCGGCTAGTCTGTGGCTCTAATACGTACATGTCCTTTAGCGTCGTCGCTTTTCCAGCTGCCGTGAAGCTTTAACAATCTCTCAGAAACGTTATGCGAGAGGTCGTTACTAACAACAGAGGTCACCCAACCAGAACGTAAACTATGGAGGCTGTAATCTTTGGGATCATAACCCACTTCCTTTAAAGCGTCCTTGAATATCTCCCTACAACGGATATAAGATAACTTGCTATTCCTAAGGGCATATCCCAATTTCCTCTTCGTTAGTGGCCTGAACAAGGGCAAACTGACTAGATAGGTCAATATCGGCTACTTGGATATACCTACGTAATACCGTCACAGGACAATAATTACTGTCTAACTTAGAGATAAACACATAGTTCCCCTCTCTATACACATCCGTTTTACTTCTTGGTACAAATACTTTAACAAACTCCTCATGAAAGAATATGTGGTTGGGCTGAATGTTAGCTAATTCATTGAAACGGAAAAATCCAGCAAAGCCTAAGGGATGTTACTGCCGCAATACGTAAGTCCTTCAACGATGCGCCTTCAGCACCAAATCTGTTGATAATACTTTTAACGACGTCAGCATCAACGGGCTTTTTCTTGCTAACTGGAAGACTCCTTGTTCTCTTGGCACACTCGATCATGCTTCTGCAGCAGCAGGCGTTGTCCAAAGGGTTAGGGTTGTCATCAGGCGTAAAAGAATGAAGCCATTTAAGTGCGGCATGGACCAGCACCACTGAGGCGGCGGATCTAAGCTGTTCAGTGATCTAAATTAAATAAGTAAAGGGCGACCACGGGACCAGGAAAAGGTAGCTGAATAGAGATCTGTCTACTCTTACACCACACAAAAAAACGTTTTAATTTCGTTGATGTACTTTTTCGCAGTAGAATTAGCCCTGGAGTTAAACAAAACATTAAAAAAGGAATTGCGATCAGGCCTAAGAGCCGAAGGGAGTAACGTCCAAGCTTTACTTGTAATTACGACCTGCAAGAAAAATTATAATAAATACAAAGTTCATGACAAAGGAAAAGAAAAGAGACATAGAACTCGAATCCAACGATCTAACAAATATACCAAAGGAAAAAACTAAACTCTCTAACATCGTAATGTAACGGCACTGGGGCATAAATAAGCCATGCCTAAAAATTCTAGCTCAAACACAAATTCCCGACGCTCGTAGAGATAGACAAAATATGGAGGCCCTAGCGAAGTCATGCACCGCAAAGGAGGCAACATTTTATAACGCCAAACCAATAGCATCGTGCAAAAGGCTAGCAAAAATTTTTACTACACATGTTCGGCAACACAGTCAGACACTCATTGGGTCGAAAGTAATCTCGTGAACATAAAACTGACGGACACGGCTGCCTTACATAAAGTCTTGTACAACATGTGAACGATAAATCCGACCATCGTGGCTCCTCCGGGACACTCAAGTGCTTCAGCTCACACTCCTGTAAGCAATAGCCGCTGCATATGACCAGTGTCATTTCTCTAAACACATCCATCCTTTTCATGACCAGTGTCATACGACTCTTGATAAGTGAACCACAGTAACCCTTTAAATCAACTTTAAAATAAACGAAAACGCGCAAGAATTTCACTACAGAAATTCCAGTCTAACGGCGACAAACGTTGCCAGTAAAATTTACAATCTCTTTCTATGGCCCAGCCCATCGTCAAGAAAAATCGCAATGCATATGCCCTGATGTCTCCAGTGTTTTTCTAAAGGCTTTAAAGTTTTGGTGAAAATCATAGGTGCGGACGATAAACCAAAAGGCAAAACTGTAAGCGCATAAAACTTTGTTAAATTAGAGCTGCCATGCTTCCAAGAGAAACCAAGGTAGGTTTGATGACCCTCAAAAATTTCAATATGGTGGTATCCGCTCTTGAGGTCAAAAGAAAACATAAAGGCTTCCCGTCATGAAGTAGGATAAAGGCAATTTTCTAGTCTTCATATTTGACACGCCCATCTTTCTCAAACACTTATTGACGTATCTTAAATCAAGAATACAGCCTCTTTTTTGCCTAGCTGTTATTGAACGGAAACTGACGATGCGACTTAACCACCAATGGAGGTACAGCAACTTCAAGAACACGACCCGAACTCAACTAGCTCACGCTATAGCATCCTCAACAAATTTAGCATGGGCAAGAGATGATCTATTGTTTCTAAATACAGCTGGTTCCGGAAGACTAAGGAAAGGTAGCATATGATCCCCTCTCTATAATATTTAGAATAAATTTCGAAGTTCCAATGCGCGTCCAAAATTCTAGTTTTTCTAAGAAGATTTCCTTTAACATTTACAAGCGGCGGCGATGGTCACTCAACTCAAGCTCAAAAAAATCGTTCTCACAATGTACCTGCGCGATATCGGAAACTTCCTCCTCAAACACTTCACTGTTTATGACTGGGGTGGGGTTTGCAAAATTCCCTGGCTGGGCTTGATGGAGCTGTAAGAGTAGCCGGGGGCAAGGCCGGTTCCACGGTAGACGTTTCTGGCACTCGACCAAGCGCTTGTACAGTCTCTTGCCCAGTGACCGAGCCTAAAGCATCTGAAGCATCGTGCGCGATCCATGTAAGCCTCTCTGCCGCCTGGGAATAAATGAAACCAAAGGCAGTATCAGGAAATGGATAAATAGGGACAGATGAAAGGAACATAACTGTAAGAGGGTGGGAGGGCGGACTACACTCGTGTAAAATAAAGAACGTGACCGGCTTGAAGGATAACAAGTGCAGGGTTGCAAGCGAGAGAGATCGAATGGAAAGTATAAATAGAAAGAAACGACCAATCACGACTTCGCGGTAAGCGTCCTCCGACACCAAACACAGAAAATCCAGTGAGGAATGTGTCGCTAAAATACTAGCGGAAAATCTATTTACGTTCTAATTCACTACGTTCAAACGAACGTAAATTATTTACCACTTAAATATTTGTTCTCCGGAACATTTGCCGTGGTTAACCTATCAAAAATTGAATCGATCTGGGCATTATGTTCAAACTGCTTCTGGCTACCTTTGAATTTCCTGAGAGTAACCTGCTTGTCCACCTTCGATTTCGACTCGATCTCTTTACTCTTCTCATCCAGTTTAACTTCAAGATAGCTTTTAAACATCGAGAAGACTTCGTAAATGACAGGCGAGCCTCCGGAATTAGAAGTACCATCAACATTAGGTTCTGTAACGCTAGGTTCTGTGCGCCTCCGAGACTGGGCATCTCGATCGACGTACTACACTCGTGTAAAATAAAGAACGTGACCGGCTTGACGGATAATACGTGCAGGGTTGCAAGCGAGAGAGATCGAACAGAACTGCCGTAAAGTATAAATAGAAAGAAACGCCCAATTACGACTTCGCGGTAAGCGTCCTCCGACACCTAACACAGAAAATCCAGTGAGGAATGTGTCGCTAAAATACCAGCGGAAAATCTATTAGGGAACATTCTGGATTAGTAAAATCCAACTAGTGGTCTATTATCAATGTTGCGTTCTGATTGGTTGAGCTACTAGTAGGCATTTGTTATAGCCCACTCGTAGCGAAAAGCACCGACTTTGAAAACCAAAACAATGGCTTTAACTAGCGAAAGATGTTTTGTCTCGATATTTTTTTGAACTACTAGTTGGATTTTACTAAAACAATTATTCCTCTCGCCCTCATGGGCTCTGCGTTAATTGCCCATTCGGCCTTCGGCCTCATGGGCTATTGACTCAGAGCCCATTCGGGCTCGAGGAATAATTGTTAAATATACCATTCAGGGGCGGATCCAGGAATTTCTGAAAGGGGGGGTCGTACACTATCAATGAATGTCACCTGTTCATGTCGCTTGTTATACCTGAACCTGATACGACCTTTGCGAAATGTACATTATCTTTTCATAACTTGACAAGCAGTCGAATGGTAAAAGTGAAATAAACTCTTGTATGGCGTTTCCGTTACGGACAAAATCTTCAAAACGCGTTCATATAAATCGAACTGTACAAAAATAAATCGAACCGCATACATATAAATCGAACTTACACAAATATATATCGAACCGTACAAAAATAAAACGAACCGCATGACCTATAAAAAGAACTTACACAAATACCAATCGAACCGTACAAATATAAATCCAACCGAACAAATAAATCGAACTTACACAAATATCAATCGAACCGAACAAATATCAATCCAACCGCATACATATAAATCGACCGTACCGTACAGAAATATATAAATCGAACTTTCAAGAGCTGGTCAGCAGTTAGCAAAAATGGGTAGGTACTTCATATATGGTAATCCTTCCTGTAACTAGCGTGACGTGTTGTTTTGTTTTGTGTACCATCGGGGCCAAAATTCAGAAGCAGCGAATTAAGCGACTTTGGCAGGATGTGTTTGTAGGATGTCTCTGCCTGTTTTATGACCAGTTTTCTATCTTACACCCAGACAACGAGGGCCATTTGTGGTGTTTGCATTATGTTTTTTTGCCCACAATTAACAAACACCTAACTAGCTGGAAGAATGCTTGGGTCTATCATCCATTAAGGACGGAGGAAAATAATTCTCTCATGCAACTATGGATCAGAGGCTTGCAGAAGCATGGGGGTCACAGTCCTTGGACGTGTGTGGTTGGACAAGATATAAAGGAGTGCCTAACCTAATTAAAAGATGAAAAGCAGTAATAAACTCTTCTTTTTTCAATACCCTAAAGGATATCAGGATTTTCTGAAAATATAAACTTCAACCCTACCATGCAAACAGATACCACATTGCTAATTTTTACCCCTGGCAATAATTTTATGACAAACATATTTACTTAGGAGCAAGAGACTATCAGGGTGAGAGAACACATCCCCCATACATGGGCCTCTTCCAATGATAATCTTTTTCAATCTAATTTTAGCGCGTGGTCAAGGTGCGAGGCTATTTTAGGAAAGACACCTGATTGGCCAATTTAAATGACGTGACATTATTGAGGTTTGATTTTAACAGCTGATCAAATATGCAAAAACCTTGCGTCGGGATTTTCGAAGCGCATTTTGTAAGGTCAGAAAAAGAATAATTCTAACTTTCTGGCGCTTTGAAAGAGCTTTCAAAAGAGATATTTTTCTCGCTTTAGGCCGCTCAGTACTTTTCGAGAAACGACTTGAGAGCGTGTTAAGAATGCAATTCTTGTCATCAGCCACGGCATGGCGCGTCTCAAGTCGGAATAAGTCATGCAAAGAGATGACAAGACTTATTTTCGAAGTAATCTTAAGTTAAACACATCGAAGATAATATTCCTGGGTGGCGCTTTGGAAACAGTGCTCTTCAAAGAGACCTCTCTTGATCCAAACGTTGCAGTAAGTCCGGTAAATATTACACACCACTTCCGAAATTAAATATACAAACATTTGCACGGTATTTTTGGAGCGAAAGTTCTAACAAACCCGAAACAAATATTTTAGCTGTCTTGTGCTTTAAAATGCCTTTCGAAAGAGATGCTTTTCGTTTCAATCCTTTCGGCACTTTCCGAGAAACGACTTTCAAACAGGTTATAGAAATTCGAGTCTTGGCACTTTATGTTAATCATTCATCATTGATGCACGAAAATGACACGAATTCTATTTTACGGCTTTGGAGAAGCACGTATAATTCAGTGGCCTAGGCCTGCCCAGCTCTGAAAATGATTTCCAATGCTAACAGTGCGGCAGTTTAAAACAAACATTTTTTTCTCTTAAACCGCTAAATTTTCAATTTCTTATTCAGATCGACACGACCTGATGACCGTTGGCCATTGCTTGCGTGATCATGGGACCGAGACTAAAAATAACTTTGACAGCGTGACGCGAAGCTTAAAATAGATTGAAAAAGATTATCATAGGGCACGGGGATATGTTCTCTCACCTGATAGTCTCTTGCCAGGAGTTATTACCCGCTGCCCCCGCTTCGCCCGGGACATCTGCTAGTACACAAAATTACCTTCATACAGTACCTGGAAAACGTCATCTTCCAAAGACTGTGACCCCCATGCTTCCTGCAAGCCTCTGATCCATAGTTGCATGAGAGACTTATTTTTCTCCGTCCTTAATGGATGATAGACCCAAGCATTCTTCCAGCTAGTTAGGTGTTTGTTAATTGTGGGCGAAAAAAAAAAAACATAATGCAAACACCACAAATGGCCCTCATTGTCTGGGTGTAAGATAGAAAAGGTCATAAAACAGGCAGAGACATCCTGCAAACACATCCCGCCAAAGTCGCTCGTTTGGCTGCTTGTGAATTTTGGCCCGATGGTACACCATACAAAACAACACGTCACGCTAGTTACAGGAAGGATTACCATATATGAAGTACCTACCTGCCCATTTTTGCTAACTGCTGACCAGCTCTTGAAAGTTCGATTTATATATTACTGTACGGTACGGTCGATTTATATGTATGCGGTTGGATTGATATTTGTTCGTTTCGATTGATATTTGCGTATGTTCGATTTATTTGTTCGGTTGGATTTATATTTGCACGGTTCGATTGGTATTTGTGTAAGTTCGATTTATAAGTACGCGGTTCGATTTATTTTTGTACGCTTGGATTGATATTTGTGTAAGTTCTTTTTATATGTATGCGGTTCAATTTATTTTTGTACGGTTCGACTGATATTTGTGTAAGTTCGATTTATATGTATGCGGTTCGTTTTATTTTTGTACGGTTCGATATATATTTGTGTAAGTTCGATTTATATGTATGCGGTTCGATTTATTTTTGTACAGTTCGATTTATATGAACGCGTTTTGAAGATTTTGTCCGTAACGGAACGCCATACTCTTGGTCTTCGGCCATCGTAACTTGATTAAAAAGATAAAACAAACAGCGGTGATAAACATATTGAAAACTTTCATTTTATAATCTTGACGTTTCGTATGCTAGTCAACATACATTTTCAAAAGAATAACGGTTACAAATTTTGAAAAGCTATTTATACTGTATAAATGGGGGTCTGGAACCTAGACAGAAAACAACTGCAATCCGTTTCAAACGGAAACTGTCTGTAAAGGGACAATGAAAAGGCTTTCTAATAGAGTAAAAGCTTTTCACTGCTGACATTGGCATTCAAAGCTGGCTGTAACTCTTGAAATAACTTCGTAAAAACAATTTTATTCTATTATTATTTTACGAAGAATCAAGCAAAATAACCAAAAAAAATTCTCAAAGGTGGGGTTGCAACCTCCTCAACCCTTCCCCTGGATCCGCCTCTGCCATGTATGAAAACTCTCGAATTGCATTATCCAATGATCCAGTTTTTAATTTTAATCCTTTCCCTACGATGGCCCAGGAGGGTCACAGTCCAGTTTTAATTTTCACAGTCCAGTTTTAATTTTTCACAGTCCAGTTTTAATTTTTCACAGTCCAGTTTTAATTTTTGCACAGTCCAGTTTTAATTTTTGCACAGTCCAGTTTTAATTTTTGCACAGTCCAGTTTTAATTTTGTACAGTCCAGTTTTATTTTCTTCATAGCCTGCGAACGCAGACGTATTTCCGGCTGTCGGTTGTCTCCGCCGAAAATAACGTCTGCGAACTCGAGCCACGAGAACGATTTCCGTGACGTCAGCGCTCAAAAACCAATCACATTTCACCTTGCATATCTGAAGAGGTAACACACAGGGATCGTGCGTGGAGCTCTCGCAAACGTGTGTTAAAAAATTGCAGAGGATGAGTTCAGGGAAGTTTTCGGGTTTGATAGCCTCAATAAGCACTGATCAAGAGGAAGCCTTGCGATTTGTTTTCGAATCGACGAGTGATGTTTTTGTGAATCTTCAGCTGGAGTTGGAAAGTCTGTTTAAATTCAGGCTTTGCGGCCTACTGTGTATTCTTGTGTGGATTCAACTCGTGAGAAGAACATTGTAATCGTTTCGCCGCTGATTAACCTGATGAAGGACAAAGGCAGCCGCTTAAATTCACGTAGAATAAGCGCAATATCGCACTCAGTGATGTCAGGTCCGTGTTAGAGATCAGGGCAGTTGAAAATGGTAGAAATGCTTAACACGACTCCCACTGTTTCGTGATGTGAGAAGAAAACAACCTAAAACATTTGCCATACAAGATCATTATACCGCATCCTAGAATTTAATTCCAACACGGTAACCTGACGGTTACAAAACACTAACACCTGTTGGATGCTAGTAATGCAACAAAATAATGGAGGTGCACTTTTCTAAGAAACTACAATAGCCTTGAAAGGACTCAGATATGAGACCTGCATAACCGTCCGTGATAAACATCATGAAAGATTATCATGTAAGGTCACCACAGGCTAATAAACAAAAGGTCACGGTAATAGGGAATCGAAGGCCACTGATCCGACCGATTCAATAGTTGCAACATGAATGAGCCAATAAACTTAAATAAAAATTTCCACAGAGGTAGCAAACACAACGGCATTAAGATTCTACTTAAAGGCTCCACTGAGAAAATAAATTATTCCGTTGATCAATCGAAGGCCATAATTCACTAAGAGGCTAAAGTTTGCGGGCCTGCATATTACTTTAAACGTAGCACAATAGAGACTCAACCAATTTGCTGAGAGAAATACACAGAGAACAACCTTTCATAGGAAAGGTAACTTAATGTTTCGATGGCGCTCATAGCTCATTGCGAACAAATTCATGATTCTAAAATTATCACCGGCTCCCGCGGCGTCGCGCGTGTATGCGAGTATCATATTCTATCGGTGAATTTTAATGGTCAACAGCAAAACAAAAGTTTTGACGTCACGGAAATCAATCTTTGACTCGAGTTCGCAGACGTTATTTTCGGCGGAACCAGTGACAGCCGGAAATACGTCTGCGTTCGCAGGCTATTTTCTTCACAGTTCAGTTTTAATTTTGTGAGTCGTCACCAGTTCTCTCTCTACAGCCATGCTCACGTGTTCTGCATGTTGTCTTCAGGACGGCCATTTTGGCGTAGGCCATTTTGTGATGGATGCGATCATACGGCAAACCGTGCGCGAAAAAAAAAATGAGACGTTCGGCTTCCCTTGTGTCAGAAAGAAAGGCTTTTTCGGAAGTGGAATCGTCAGACTCGGCTACGACAGGACCATCACGTTCATTCTCATCACGAACAGTGAACCGCCTATCGGGGCTACTGAATCATATAAGGAGGTCTCATCATGACGAAAGGAAGAAAGAATTTAGTACTGTTCGACAAAAGAACGGTGGTGGAAATCGCTTTATTCCAAATACTGATGAAGAACCACTTAAACTGGAAACCCTGACCGATCGAGAAGGCACGTCCATTGTTCTTACCTGATGGTGAGAATAATTTTGCTGGTCGTATATAGGCTTTTGTACATTATGCTAGCTTTTTTTCGAGCCTTTCAGTGAGGTAAAACCATTGAGCAGTATTCGAAAATGTACAAAAGCCTAAAGTTAATTCTTCATTTTCTCGTAGAAATAGTTTCATGCCTCTGGCTCGCTTAACCTAAAGATACTACATCACATTGCCTTGGCTGAGCTCTGTTTGCTGGAGTTACTATAAAAATTGAGACCATGATTTGCCATATTTTGGCCACCTTCATGGCCGTTTAATTCATAACAACTAAACCAAATTACATGAAATCTGATACCCTAATTTATTTCCACCAAAGGTGAGGGCAAACCCGCCTTCACTAAAAGATCCACAAATGAAGCTACGTATCGTGGGAAGGGAAACAGGGTGGGAAAAAAACAGTTTCTTTCGTGGAGCTGAAGAAAAAGAGGCCTGCAACTTGTTTGATGCCACTTATGTATGCCCGAGTTAGAGACCCGTATGTAAACTGATTCTAGTCGGTAAAACCTTAACCAGCATTTCCAGGCGCATAAAATCATTTATTCCTCTAGGCAATAAATTTCCTTTATTTCTGTATTCTGTGGAAATAATAGTAATTGAAGGCCTTCGTGCAAAAAGGGTGTATATCGGTTTTTGGCTGATTTTCATTTTTTTCAGGATCGAGCTAATTTTTCACAGACAGACTTGTTTTGACATGAAATGCATCGTTCCGTAATTGTCTTGGTGAATTTGCGCTTCGTTCTCCAGAAATAACGTATGCAAAAAAACTCAGTTTTCTTTTGGAGACCTTTTGTTCAACGAGAAACAAAAGAAACCTTTTGTTTCACTTAGTTTTATTATTCGTATAATTACGCAAATCAGTTATCGCTGCTTAGTGCTGCTCCGTTAGTGCAAGCGATTAAGACGCGCTACAGAGCGGGTCTGGATTTGTTTTGTTGTGACGCGGGTTCGATACAAGGTCCGGTGCTTTTTTTTTTTTTTTTTTTTCTGTTTCTCTAGCTATTTCACAAACCAAAACATCAATTTAAAAATTTTAACTTGCTGTCGAAGCTGCCAACAGTAAGCGTTTAAGTTCGGGTCGCGTCGAAATATGGCTTCGAAAGATTTGCTCATAAAGATGCCGCTTCACGCAAAACTGAGTTTTTTGCATACGTTATTTCTAGAGAACGAAGCGAATAACTACCAAAGCAATTACAGAACGATGCGTTTCATGTCAAAACAAGTCGGTCTGTGAAAAATTAGCGCGATCCTGAAAAAAAATGAAAATCGGCCAAAAAGCGATATACGCCCTTTTTGCCCGAAGGCCTTCAATTTTCCTGGAAAATGCCACTGAAATGCTCGAATAATGCTCAATGCCTTTGCCAACCTAAGTGGTTCTTCATCAGAATATGGAATAGAGAAATAAAGCGATTTCCCGTACCGTTTTTTGTCGAACAGAACTAAATTCTTTCTTCCTTTCGTCATAATGAGACCTCCTTATATGATTCAGTAGCCCCGATAGGCGGTTCACTGTTCGTGATGAGAATGAACGTGATGGTCCTGTTATAGCTGAGTCTGACAATTCCACTTCCGAAAAAGCCTTTCTTTCTGACACAAGGGAAGCTGAACGTCTCATTTTTTTTTCGCGCACGGTTTGCCGTATGATCGCATCCATCACAAAATGGCCTACGCCAAAATGGCCGTCCTGAAGACAACATGCAGAACACGTGAGCATGGCTGTAGAGAGAGAACTGGTGACGACTCACAAAATTAAAACTGAACTGTGAAGAAAATAAAACTGGACTGTACAAAATTAAAACTGGACTGTGCAAAAATTAAAACTGGACTGTGCAAAAATTAAAACTGGACTGTGCAAAAATTAAAACTGGACTGTGAAAAATTAAAACTGGACTGTGAAAAATTAAAACTGGACTGTGAAATTAAAACTGGACTGTGAAAAATTAAAACTGGACTGTGAAAAATTAAAACTGGACTGTGAAAATTAAAACTGGACTGTGACCCTCCTGGGCCCTCCTGGGCCATCGTATTTCCCCTTCCCTTCCTCCCTTGCGTGCCCACCACAGAGACGCCTTGGAACGAGGCAGGCCTAATTATTCAGGGGTCGACCTCAACCTCGGTGGTAATTATTCCACGTTTTACATTTCGCGTATTCAGCTGCATTAAATAGGCTGAAGAATTTATTAAACGAGTTAAACTATTCGGGTCAATTCCAAGGTCGGATCACGCCAACACGGATTTGAATGATGGATATTTTGACATGAGTATCTTTCCCGCCACCTGTCTTTCGTAAGTGGACGGGACAATGGATTTGTCACAAAAGCAGCATAGCAGTTTACAAAGTCCTCTAGTTCAAGCCTCTTTCCTTTCACGGTTGACGTTCTGGTAATCATATTATTTTAATCTATTTTAATCTAGCCTAAGTTTGTTGAAGTAATCTGATATTGAGCGTATATGTATGGCCATGTACGACGAATTTCACAGCAGGTAAACGAAAGGTTACATTAATATTTTAATATTTGGTTTAATTTCCTAATTTCCTAATTTCACAAGCATAATGGTAAGAACTTTTTGCATTAGTATAATGGTGGCTAGAGCTCGAGCGTAATAATTTAGAGTACCCAAGCCACTACATTCCACACGCGTGTACCACATGTACACTCGTCGGGTTATAGTTCGATCCTTAGGGGTTTTTTGCTCTATGAGGACGTCTCTGTGGCGCACACATGTTAATTGATAAAATTAGGTCACTCAGCTAATCAAACATTACTTTTAAATATCTTTCTTAGTAATTAATGTGACTTATTAGTAATGTAAAACGTGAGCCTGACCCGATAAACAATAGCTTTCAGTTGGCGCGAAAATATGCAACGATATTTGTCTGCGGACATTGTCTATTCCGAGAAGCGAACACTTTTCCGAGAGCGAAGCTTGATTAAAATTGTGAGTTTTGTGGAATAGACTATGTCCAAGAAGAATATCCAAGCCTGTTCTTAATGTCAAAAATGTTTTCGCTATGTCTAGCCGGACAGGTTTTTCAAAGTATTTCATGTCCAGCAGTCAAAGTAAAAATTTCAGTTCGTAATATCAAATCCTTGTATATATGGCTGAATACTTCGCTATTTCCACCATAGTGTGAATTTTGGTCAGCGTAGCACCTGGTATACCAGGATTTATAACAGACTAAATGACTGGCAGTCAGTACTTCTTTGTAGTGGAGCTCCGGTGACCTGAAGGGCCACCAAGCAGAGCCCCATACTCACATAGGAAAGAAAAGGAAACCCGTGAGTTGATTTTGGGGTGTCACGAAAACTCAGACCCCGAAAACTCAGACCTCAGACCTCAGACCCCGAAAACTCAGACCCCGAAAACTCAGACCTCGAAAACTCAGACCTCGAAAACTCAGACCCCGAAAACTCAGACCCCTCGATTTTGTTGAAAAAAAAATTTGCATTTTTTTCGAAAAAGATAACATTGTAAACTCGTCTCAATTGTTATCACCCGATGTTTTATGGTCACGCAATGTTCATAGGCAACCGCCAGAAACAATCTTCTCCGGTTTGTCGTTGTGGCGTCCATTAAACAGTGAAAAACTAACAAGGTTTACAATAGCAGCTGACACTTTGATGACATTTGCTGGTGAACTTTTACCGAAGAAATAGAAGACAAAGAGACGTTATAATGTTGTTCAAATGTCAGTCTCTGTTGTCTCCACCGGAAGCGACAGCGATAAACCGGAAGCACTGTGTGACCATAATACATTTGAGGCGAGTTTTGTACAGCGCCGCAAATGATCCCCGGGTGATAAGAATTGAGACGAGTTTACAATGTAAATCTTTTTTGAAAAAATTGAAATCTTTTTTCCAGCAAAATCGAGGGGTCTGAGTTTTCGAGGTCTGAGTTTTCGGGGTCTGAGTTTTCGGGTCTGAGTTTTCGGGGTCTGAGTTTTCGGGGTCTGAGTTTTCGGGGTCTGAGTTTTCGTGATCACGAAAACTCAGACCCTAGGAAATAATAAAGAAAAAAGGTTTAAACTAGCTTCAATCTTATCACCCAAGATGTTTTATGGTCACAAAGTCTTCATAAGCGAAAACAGCCACAAAGAATCGAGATATTTACCTTCTCCGGTTTATCCCTGTCGCGTTCAGTGGATACAAAACTGACTTCATTTTGAACAACGTACATTATGACTGTGTCTTCTATTTCTTCGGTAAACGTTCACCAGCAAATGTTATCAAAGTGTCGGCTGATGTTTTAAACCTTGTAAGCTTTTCACTGTTTAATCGACGCCACAGCGATAAACCGGAGAAGATGAATATATCGCTTCTTTCTGGCGGTTGCCTCTGAACATTGCGTGACCATAAAACACCAGGCGATAACAATTGAGACGAATTTACAATGTAAGTCTTTTTCGAAAAAATGAAAATCTTTTTTTTTTTCGACAAAATTGAGGGGTCTGAGTTTTCGGGGTCTGAGTTTTCGAGGTCTGAGTTTTCGAGGTCTGAGTTTTCGGGGTCTGAGTTTTCGG
>JAHPZR010030225.1:12500-18447 GCA_019787425.1 Platygyra sinensis | reverse complement strand
AGCATGAGGAATAGTGCTTATGTAAATATCCGTCTGTTCAGTACGGGTGGTCAGTCGTCTAGATAGCCAAAGTAAGTTCCAGAAGTTGACACTATTTTCCGGCCTCCATATACCCTGCGAGTACCCTGCGAGCAGATTCTCCTTCGAACCTCCTTGCGGAAAAATCGGGAAGACTCGTCTCCTTCCTCTTACGGATTTTCCTAGGAAGATCGAAGGAGACTGCTCTCAGGGTACCCTGCAAGCAGAATCTTCTTCGATTCTCGCAGGGTAGCCTCCGTATTGGTGGACCACATATTTCCGCCAACCAGACCAACATGGCGTTTTCATATTGGACTCTGTAACTGATTTCTGCGAAACATTTCGACTAATATCTGAAGTTTGCGGAAACCCACAGGCCTAAAACTTGGAGAAGTGTCTTCTTTATTTATCTTCTACAACATCAAAATCTCTTGACTTGTTCCACTGGACGGTTTTCGATTTATATTTTTTAATACGTGACAGTAAAAACGATCTATAAACAAAAATTAGGTTACTCATGAATGAGGTAATTGTTTATTGTGATCGATGTGAGTAATTTCTTTCCGTAATTAGTTTCAATCATTTCATGGCATTATGCTGCAAAAATATTAGTATTATGCCAGCATTATGCCCGATGCTCCAGATATAGTATCATGCTCAAAATTATGCCGGCATAATCCGCCAGACCTTAGTGCTTTCTACTGTGTGACGCATATAAATCCAAACTCTAGGCGGAAGAAAACTCTACTAGAACGTGTTTAAGTGGAAACAAACGCATATGACATGGAGTAATTCAGATCTTGTCAAATCGTATAAGTATAAGAGGCTTATAGAGATTACAAAGCGACAACTTACCTCTTATTGAGGTTACCTTCCATTCTCGCAATATCACGAATGTATGGTCAGGAACAGAGAAATGCATCTGCATAGAGATGAAGAGTAGAACCAGTATCAGCTAATTTCACTCGGCAAACAAAACTAACGTCTCCAGCAAGCTGAAGACGGTGTCAAGCCGTGAGCATGCAATATCATGAAATCCTATACACGCAGTTGACAGATAAACCGCAAAAACGTTTTGAGACGTGGTTTGGTATTGACCCCGGTATTCAACATTATAAGTTTTGACTTCATGTGATTTCGTGTTTTGTAAACCCATCAAGGGCCATCGAGATTTGAACCGATGTACATCCTGACAAATCTGCTTCTGATGACTCTATAAACACCATAAGGGGAACTGAGATCTTGATTACTCAGATTACTACCCAAGTTCAAAATAATTCGAGAACGGTTGACTGCAGAGAAGTCAAAGGGTCAAATACCATTTGGTTTGTATTGTCTGTGCGTCATCGAAGGCTGTAGATTCCCATTGTACCTGAAGAAGGCTGCATGGTATGCCGAAATATAATAGTACACCGTCAAAAAAATCATTCTACGTTGTGTCGGCCGGTTTCTGCCTTTATATTTTCTTCATTTTATTTGTGAAGCCGATTAGATCACTATGTAGCTATTGATCCAACGCATACCACAGCTGATACCAGCAGGATCATCGTTCGGGTTGCATTTTATAGACCCGACCTATCAAATCGAACAGTTCGGCAATCGAACCCAATCGAACACCAATCGTTCGATTGCCGAACTCAATCGAACATAATCGAACTCACAATAAAATTTTGCCAATCGAACATAATCGAACGTTCGATTACCGAACTGCCTGTGTTGCTGTTGTTGAAATGGTGCGATTTTTCTCCGTTGAGAAGCATTTCCTTTTATCAGTCACAGTACCTTAACAGTCATCGAAATTGCCTTTTTTTTGTTTTGTTCGAACATTGACATACTTGCAGTATGATGTTCAGTTCCTGGTCATTCAATAAAAGCTGACAATGATTATATTCCACGTGTTTTACTCAGTTTGAGGCGTCAAGAGACAATTGCATTGGATTAGTTCGATTTTGTTCGATTACATTGGTTCGGTTGGTTCGAAAATCGAACTCACAGCAAAATAGGTGTTCGATTTTGTTCGATTGCCGAACCCAATCCAACGATTGGAGTTCGATTGGTTTTTTGTTCGGTTTTGTTCGATTGGATAGGTCGGGTATAGAGTGCAATCCGCTTTACTTGTGAAAGCTTGAAAAGTTCTGTTTTACGATAACTGCAAACATTTTCGCGCGCTCATTGGCTAATTTTCATTACCAATAGGCGGACAGACAATTAAGACAAACAAGATAGTTTGTTATCGTAAAAACAAATTGACGTCAATTTTTCATGCGTCTGTCCAGTTATTGACGATGCATTTCGTCATAACATTGTCAGAGCAGTCCACGGATGCATTCGGATATCGCCTCGTGGATCCACAGCTACTTTGACAATGTTCTGAATTCTAGAGAAAACAACTCATTAGTCATCGTTAATCAAGCCTAACCTATCTGTTTGACATATTAGGCTTGATTTTAGTTTTGTATGTGCGTTTCCTTAGCTGCAAGATCAGCCAATCCTTGCTTCCAAGAAGGAGCTATGTATCTCGACTACCGTATACACAGGCGTATATAATGTTAAAACTATAGTCTCGTTCATTTTTCCCCGCCATGTAAATATTGTAATTACAATGGCACCCCGCTATAACGAACCCCGCTATAACGAACAACATTTGTAAGCCCGGCAGAATTACATTTTTATCGGAACCGTGACACTTCGTTATAGCGGGGTTCCACTGTAACTAGTTACATCTAAGTAACTTAGTCTTAGTGGGGAGGCCGAATCACACATAGCCTTCTAGTTTCTTTTCGGTCTTCTCGCCACTTTATCATTATGATTTATTGTATGTGTAATTTTTTTTGTTCTTCTTCCCTTGCTACTTAATTTGTCAGTTAACCTATTGTCCTCTTTTGTAATCATTTTGAATTTTCTTGTGCAGAAAATTATTAATAAATAAATAACAGATAAAATACTAAGGCCACCTTTTTCTGACCCGAATAAAAGTTCAGTCAGTTATTTTCTTAATTGAAGAACCTCTTTAATACGGCCGCTCCTTTCATTACTGCCAGATTTTTGCCACATGCCTCAGGAGAATCTTGAAAGTCCATTGGCCCATCCGTGTGTCCAACGATGAAATGCGGAGAAGAGCGGGGATCCAAACCAAACCAAACCAAGCACCAATTATTTGAAACGAAGCTTCTCTTACAGCGGGGCCATGCTATGGAATAACTTGCCCAAAAACTTAAAAAATGCTACATCCGTTGAGCATTTTAAGCGAAATATCAAGAAGGTAGCTGATATATCGGATTCCCACACGGCAATCATGTAAAGCAGTTGTAATTAGTTTTAGTTTTTGACTTAAGCTTAACTGATGATTTTCCGTGTTTAAATAAAGATTTACACACATACATACATACATACATACATCGAAAAGATCAGTACACAAGTACGACGCAGGCGATGGGAGTGGTCATGTTCTGCGTATGGCACCAAACTGAAACCCACACGTAGCGTTAACCTTCGCACAAAGCGGGAGAAGGAAACGAGCAAGGCCAAGGAAAACATGGAGGAGAACACTGGAGAAGGAACGCCCTTAGCTGGGACTAACACCATGGACCGCAGCAGCAGCTGTGGCCAAGAATAGGGACAAATGGAGAACATTCATGTCAGGACCCTATCCGCCACTCGGGTGCAAGAAACTAAGCTTGTGACAAAGTCTGCAAAGTCACTTACCTTTTGCGTTCCTGAACCGGAAAATTTTTTCTCGCTTAAAATCTGCCAAAAGTATCTTATCCTCTACGTTTCTCGTAAATTTCGCAATTGTTTGGCAAATTTAGGACAATCGTGGATGTTCGTACCGTGTCGATACCGTGGAACCGCGCCAAGTTGATGACACTTTTTCGTGACACTACTTTCGTTCAAGCTCAGCTAGTTAGCAGTTATCATTCACTCTATCGATCCTCTATCGCTGTCGTTATTGATATCGTTATCGTCAATTAACCAGTGTTTTGCCGATTTCATGGGATTAATCAGGAAACGGAGCGTTTGGATGGAAGTAGAGAATGCATAACGCATCGATGTTGGAACTCCGCAATTACGATGATCTTCAAACTGAGAGAGCCCAGTATTGAAAGGAAAGGATGAAGAAACTTGTTACTTACTGTTGCCCATCATATTAATAATGATATATAAAAATATTGACGATCCGTTACCAGGATTCATGATAAAATTAAGTGTAAACGTTCTCTGGTAAAAAGTATAAAAGACTATGAGCTTTCGACAGACTGAACTGCTGTCTTCAACGGATAAAAACGTGTGAAGAATAAAAGCGGACTATAATTCGTGCCCGCTCCCAAGACAATACCACATTCTCTTAAAGAAACACTAATTTTCTTAGCATTGTTAACATTCTTTTTTGCACATACTTTTATCTTTTAATTTTATGCGAAATCTCCGTTTTATTTTAATTTCTTTCGCCTTTATTCTTCACACGTTTTTATCCGTTGAAGACGGCAGTTCAGTCTGTCGAAAGCTCATAGTCTTTTTAAACTTTTTACCAGAGAACGTTTACACTTAATTTTAATAATGATATACGCTGAGATGATCCTGAGACAGAAATGAAATTGTTTCACTGAATCATTTCCTAGCAGCTATAAATCTCATGATTTATTTGGTCTAAAATTGACGTTAATGTTTGTCATATACTCTGTGTGCGCTGACAAATAACCGATGCATTTCAATTTCGTACTGTCGGAATCACTTGAAGATATTTAATCACGCACTTTCACGATGGCAGTGGGTAATGAATTTTATAGCGTTCGACAGAATGCGGTTTAAGTCGGTTAATAGATGAAAAACAACTTTTCCTGTATGCATCTGTGGACACCAAATCGCCTCCCACCCCCCCCCCCCCCCGAAAAAAAAAAGATATATATTCCGGGGCGAATGACGTCATCTTCATGTCGATCTTTCGAGTGTTGTGCAATATTCAGCTTATTGTGGACTGTAGTGAATAAGTTGTTTACTTAAAGCTTGACTGGGGTCTAATAGTCCTTGTCCTCTCTTTTCGAGTGTTGTCTAATATTGCGGATTTTCGAGTGTCGGGGCAGCTTATTGTGGACTGCAGCGGATAAGTTGTTTATTTTAAGCTTGACTGGGGTCTAATCGTCCATGCCTTTTCTTTCGAGTGTTGTCTAATATTGTGAACTTTCGAGTGTCGGGGCAGCTTATTGTTCTCTCTTTCGAGTGCTGTGCAATATTGCGGACTTTGGTAATGGGTGAAAATCGAATTTTCCTGTATGTATCCGTCTGTGGACACCAATTTGCCTCCCCCCCTCCAAAGAATTTTTCAGGGGCGAATGGTATCATCTCCATGTCGGTCTTTCGAGTGTTGTGCAATATTCAACTTATTGTTGTTGTTTACTGTAAAGCTCCAGCTTGATTGCGGATTAATCGTCCACTTTGATGTGGTCTTTCTCGAGTGCTGTGCAATATTGCGGATTATTTTCGAGTGTCGAGGCAGCTTATTGTGAACTGTAGCGGAAAAGTTGTTTATTGAAAGCTTGATTTGGGTTTAATCGCGTTTAAAAATCTTGCAGACATGTCTTTACGAAAAAAAATGTGAAACTAGCATATTTGCCCTCGAAGCTTTGCTTTTTGGGCAAATATTTGTTTTAAGAACATCAAATTTCCGTGGGGCAACTATCATCTGATAGTTCCTCGACAGAAACACTCTATTGTTTACATAGCTACTGATATATATTGCTTTATCCGTCATGCAGCGCCTAATTTAATGATGAGTTTATATGCCCTGATATATATATATTTATTTATTTCAGAGTTTCACTGTGTTTAACAGTTTTTATTTCAATGACCCAAGCTGGAGTAAACTTGCGACACTTAGCTAGTGTCTTCAACTTAAAAAGCAGCGTTCCTGTAACTCATTGTAATCAGAAAT
>JAHPZR010030225.1:0-7500 GCA_019787425.1 Platygyra sinensis | reverse complement strand
GCAGTATTTCTCATTACATTTAAAGCAGGATTACCGTGAGCCTCCTATTTTAATCAAGAAGAAGCCTGTTTTCACGTATGTGTTCCTTGTTTTAAAGCAGATGTGTACCCGTCTCTCATTAAGCTTAACTAAAGGCATACATGGTGATTGCCGAGGTAATTTAAAGAGCTACTTAAAGAATAGTGGACCTAGAGCGTTAATGAGTTTGTCGTTGTTAATCCTTTTCAATCTTTCTCACCGTGTCAGCTCGTGTAATTTCTAGAACTTCTCTTCAATGCTTTGGGTGCTTTTTTGCTTCTTTTGTAAAAACATATTAGCTCGGTATCTACCTCTCTTCTTCGACCTACACTCAATTTGCACATTTCATCCAAAAAGCATACAATAATGACACGCAAGTCAGTATTATGTAATCTCTTATACCTTTACTGATTTTCAAGGTAAAAATTCGTATCTATATAACGCCTTTCCCTTTCGTTTATTTTCGTGAAAAAATGCGTCAACAATCTGTGTTGTGAGGGATTATTTTATACGCTGTTGGCACCATTCACTTACCCACACACGTCTTCCCGTCTGCTTGTAACTTGTAACCCTGTCGACACGTGCAATAATAACTGCCCCACGTGTTAACACAGTTGTGCTGGCAGTTAGCGGGAAGGTGCAAAACAAATGGCACCCGAGAAGCAGTAGGCATTACTGTAGCAATCGATGCTCGAATGTTCATTGAGCCTGTAAAATAGAACGGAGAGAAGTGGTGAAATAGCGAGACAAACTTTTAAATTATGTTATATGGTATAGAAAATATCCTTAATAAAGTGCGCACACTGAACGGCGGAATGGGTATTTTCATCACCGTACGGTAACGCTGACTGAAGATGTTACCTATTTCTTTAAAAAAAAATATAAAAAATTACCAGCAGCTGAAACAGTCCATGGAATATAAACAGACGACTTCGTTGCAGATATTACTGTGGAAAATAAAATTACAGTCATGAACTATGTTAAGACGGAATCCACCAGAAGTTCGAGTAAAAAATGGACAAAACCTAGTACCAAGATTATTTGCATTGTATCGTGAACTTCTGTACGACTGTATTAAATAGGTTCTCAAAAAAAAAATCGTTTCTTGAAACACCAAACGTCGAAAACAAGTGTTGAACTTCGCATGTGAAACACTTGAGTGTTGAAAGTACTGGTGAAATCATGAAACTGATGATGAAACTTTACCTGTGTTTGTACAATTTCTCCCAACTTTGATATTTAATTTCTCTCTTTCCCATGGGAAATTGTTTTCGGTGTTATTTCACGCAAGTATTTTTATCTTAAGCCTTAAGAAAATGTTACCCCACTAAAACCTGAAATTGCTCGAGTTTTCATCGCATTTCGTCTTAATTTGTTATGAGGACTACAATGGTCTACTGATAATGTCTTATGCGTATCACAAAATGGAGCCATGTCTGAATGGATTTAGCGTGCGAATGTTGAAAGTTAATCGTGCTAAAATTTAACAAAATAATGTACAAAAACAGCATTAGTAATGTATCTAAATCTATATTAGAAGTTATTATCAGTGTGGTTTCCGGGTTCTCCCCGAAAATGTGATAGTTACAGATGATAGAGAGGTTTAGGAAACCGGGCAAAGTTCTTTGCTGTATGTTTTTTGACCCTGCTCAAAACCTTGACGATGATGTAATTAATGCATAGTCAGTGAACATAGAACAAAAGATTTGCCAGATTTGTTTGCAGGGTCAAGGACCTTCCATCATAAACCTTAGCCTGTTTGTTTGCTTCTTTGATGTTTACTATTATTCGAGGCTAAGTAATACTGATTAAAACGAACAAAATGATTTACTTACAATGTTTAGAAGGGTGAAGGGGTGCTGTACTGGATGATGTGCACCACAACGTTCCACCTGAATTGAGACTTTGATTGACACTATTACCTGGGTGTCGTGAACAAAAATCATATATTTAAATCCACTAAAGGTTTATTTGCACACTACAGAAATAAACGCAAAAACTCTGGACAGGTACTTCATCGTAATGCTGTTTGTGTCACGGCTAGTTTTTCTGGTGTAACAGTTTGAAAATAAATTTCAATTGTCAAATTGTAACATTTTGGGGGCATGCTCCATTGATTCTGCAACCCCACTGGCCAATTTCCCTCCCACCCCCGTTCCTTAAAACATCCTGACCTGGATCCACCCCTGAGATAGTACATGTTGCTGTGCATGTGAAAGACGAGAGAGACCATTACCATAATTGTATGACACAAGGTAAAACGTTGCATAAAAGCCACGCCGCGTGACACTGCCATCTGAAGAGAACTCCACGAAGAGAAATCTTCCACTGCTGTACATCCCACATCCCGATGTCTGTTGGCCGCATGCTCTTTTTATCATGGGGCTCGTTCTGGAGTTTCCATCAAATATTGTCACGACATCACACCCACAATAAGAACATCTTTCAAGATCAAGTAATCCAAAGTTGAGATGAATATAGTAGCCACGAGGAACCTCGATTAACCAGGTGCAATGTTCGTTATTTCCGTAGTTCGAAGGGTAGTTTGGACTCTTAAAATGACCGTTATGGCGATTCAGGTAATAAGAACAGGATCCTGTTAAGAATAAGGCATATATATTCTGAATCTTAGACACTAAAATATATCTATCTTTGAATGAACGTATGGCAGGTATCTTTTTTACAATGACTGCATGCTTCAATCACCCAATCCCGACTTACCGTTTTGCCTCCTTTTCAGTTATAATCTCAATTACTCGGTTAGAATCGAATTAACAAAACTGAAACTGTCAAAAGGAACATGTAGAGACCAGTAACAACAAGTAAATAAAAAAGGTCTTTTAAACCTTTCATGTTTGATCAATTTTGATGACTGAAATAAACATGTTTCAATGAATTTGCTGACCATCACTTGATCATTTTGCAATTAATTTTTTTTAATTTTGTATCCTTGTTTCATGTGTTTGTATTTGCTGTACTTGTCGCTAAAAGTAAATTATAAGGCAACTGATTCTTACCCGAGACTGACGCCGATGAAGTTATTGCCGCGGTAACAGCTGTAAAAAGATGTTATAAGATTAATATCGATAAAAATTGCTACAATAGACGTACGGGCACCTTCAGACTTGGGGGTACGGAGGTGGGGTGGTGACCATCTTGACCTAAAAAATTACGCAATGCCCGAATTCTGAATGTTGAAATCGGGATGGAAACGCACTCAAATTACATGAAAAACACACACGTTCACAATTCCCGCATCTAGTGAAACTGCTGTGGTTATATTGAAAGCTTGCATACTGAATGACCTCTATCAACAGTCTCAATCGATAAAGTCTAAAGGAAGAAGTTCCTCCTTCCATGGCGTTGTCATGGCTTTAATCTTATCCATAATGTACACAGTGACTTTATTTCCATGGGTGCGTTCAGTAACAAAAACGTTTTTGTTTCAAGATGGACCGCGTGTTACAGAAGCTGGACTCTACGCGAGACGAGCTTCTCGACATACTTTAGAATTATGTAAATTTTTTAGTTTTCCTTTTTTGACTTTTATATCAGGCGAAGAGCCATACCATGGATGTACTGATGTTATTATTATTATTATTATTACTATTATTATTATTATTGTTACTGTTATTGTTATTATAATTATTATTGTTATTATAATTATTATTATAATTATTATTATTATTATTATTATTATTATTATTATTATTATTATTATTATTATTATTATTATTATTATTATTATTATTATTGCTGTTTTAAAAACTGATTTGTAACCGGGTGGTTACTGTTGCTGTTATTACTATTACTTTTAGCCAAAAATACGAGGGTTTAGGTGCACTCAATACTTTGAGATCTAGAAGTGTTCGTGCTGGTGAGCAAAACGAATTGATAACAAGATTATAATACCTGGTGTAGGTGATATAACCCTGACACTTGTTATGCTTGTTGAATAATTCGCTGCGGAAATAAACAAATAAGACTAAATTACAAGTAGCTGTACATTGCGCTTCATGACGTCAAGAGCATTTACATTAGAAAATTATTTTTTTATATATCTGTCTGGATTTGTAAAAACGATGCTAAAGCTTTGCACCCCTATTACCCTTATTTCTGGATGACTTCACTAAACTTTTAGGCCGCTTCCAAGCCGTGTAAGGGGACAAAAATAGAGAAAGGAGGGCAATCAAAAGAAGATAAACGGGTAAAAGAAAGAAAAAAGGACTGACTTCCCTTTTAATTTTTATATCGTCACCTTTGGAGAAAAAAAAACAAACAAACGCCCGCTTAGGGCGCGATATCAATTTTATCGCATCGTTTTTATAAATCCAGACAGATATATCAAGTGTGTTTTCGTTGGGTCCTTATCTTTTACTGTTTTAACAAGTTTGCCTATTTTCGTGTTTGCCTGTCTTGTCTTTCTTTTCTTCCTCACCTCCTCCATTTCCACAATAACGCAATTGGCAGGTTGGTGTTGGACCAAGCTCGTAGACGTAAAATCCACTGCAGTTACGAACACGAATGCTTCTGGACCAGCGACAGCATCTAGAACTCCAATGAAAGCACACTGTAGCATACACAGCTCCGTCAGCTACAGAGGGATGCGAGCCACTCAACCATCCCGGCGCATGAGTACCGCATCGATGTGTGCCTACACATGATGTGGGCATCTCAGTACCCGCTGCCCCGCGAAACCGGTACCAACCAGATGGAAGATTTCTATCACATCGGTAACTGTATCCGTAGTATCCAGAAAAGCCCATTCCTCTATGGGCGTCTTCCAGGTACGAGTGGTTGGAACATTCTGCTAATAATAATAATAATAATAATAATATTTAATATTTCTATAGCCGCTTTTTACAGTGGAAGATCAAAAGCGCTTTATATGTCTAGTAAATCTAACTACACTAATTAACATAGAAATGATTTATAGTATGTCATAATTGTAATATGTATAAATAAAATTAAAATAATAATAATTCTTAAAATTTTATTAAAGTAAACCTATTAGCGAACGCTTTCTTGAATAAAAATGTCTTCCGGTTTTTGTTAAAAGTCTCAACTGATTTGACCTCTCTTAGTCTTGACGGTAGGGTGTTCCATAATTGTGGTACGGCCGCCTGAAATGAACGCCCTCCACTGTAAGAGTTACCAGCATCTTGCCTTTAGGGGATCAAGAAGGGTACAGTTGGAGCGTAAACTATAATGAGATTTGGATTTTACTGACACTAAACTGGACAGATAATCAGGGGCCTGCCCATGGATGACTTTAAACGCTAGCAGCAGAATCTTAAAATGAATGCGCGCGTGAATTGGGAGTCAATGTAAATCATACAAGGCAGGAGTAATATGGGAATATTTCCCGATGTCCATAACTAATGTAACCTTGCAGCGGCATTTTGAACACGTTGCAATTTCGCAATTTGTTCCTTTGGAATTGGAATACCATAAAGTAAGAATGCTAGAACATTAAAGGGGCTCAGTCACAGTTGAACGTTTTGAAAAGTTTAGCTAAACTTTTCAATTTCGTTGTTTGCAATCCTTGTCGATCTTCTCCATCCTTAACCATCCTAGTTTCTTTATGGTTTATTATCGTCTCTTTGATGTTTTTCTATCTTTATAAAGTGTTATTTTCAGGTTTCCTTCAATTTACCGGTAATTATGTCGATGCTCAAAATAACTCAAATTACCGTGACTGAGCCCCTTTTAAGGTTACTATGCTCCTTCAAGAGTGTCTCGCGTGCAAGCGATTTAGCGCGTCCGGTTTAAACTGTAGATATCTAAACCCCTATATCAAATTAAAGTTTATAGGACTGGCTATCAGACTATAACAAAAATTTTGGAAAAAAATTAATTGCCGAATTTTTCACGACTCCTAAATGCTAGCGCCCAAATCACCTTTTGAGCGTTACCTGTCAAAGTGAATTTTGTTTTTCGCTCATTTATGTGTTCCTCCGTTTCCGGGGCCAAAACGCTAAAAAACGTGTCTGCGATTTGCCATATTCAATTTCAGTGAAAAGTTACAGAACATTTTTGAAATAGGATTCAGAAAATGTGGATTGATCGTACAAAAATCGATCTTGGAAAAAAGTATTTTGAAATAAAAAATTCGGAGACACTTTTTTGTTGTTTATATGTAAAACTAGCTACTGTCAAAGTTTGAGAGCAATCGAACAAATTCCCTTTGACTTGTAACTCTTTAAAGTGCCCCCTTCTGGTAAAAAAATTGTTTCGAGAAAACAGCGCTGAAAAAATTTTCCTGCTTCGCAAACAAACTCCGCCCACGAATTTCCTCCTGAGCCAAGATTGTGACCTGATCGAGTTCAAGCTGAACGTGCCATGCGCATCCCATATGGGTGGCATTTGGGAGCGACTTATTCGCACTGTCCGATCAGTTCTCTCTGGCCTCTTGGATGATCACGCCCAGCAACTGGATGATGAGGCCCTTCGAACTCTGTTCACTGAAGCAGAAAACATCGTGAACAGCCGTCCGCTCGCTATCGATAATCTATCAGATCCGGAGGCACCCGAGCCAATTACAGCAAATCACCTGCTAACCTTCAAGACGAAAGTAGTCTTACCCCCTCTGGGTAACTTCTCGACGACCTGATCTTTACTCAAGAAGAAGATGGCGCAGAATTCGTTAACTGTCAGACCAATTCTGGCACCGTTGGCAACAGGAGTATTGCCTCTTGCAACAGAAACGTCAGAAATGGAACAACGTTAGTCCTAACAGCAGAGTTGGTGATATCGTCCTTATTCGTTCTGAATCCTGCCCCAGAAACCAGTGGCCACTTCGCTAGAGTAATGAAAGTCTACCCCGGTGACGATGGACGTGTTCGTAAGGTCCTTCTCTAAGTCACGCAGTCTGGAGAGAGGAAGTTTTTTGAAAGACCAATCCAGAAGTTGATTCTAATTTACCGCCCCGATGAAGGAGAAAGTGACAATTAATTCGCAATGTTGTTGGTGATCATTAATTACCGGAGTACGACCCCGTCGCGTCGGGGAGCCTAAACTGATCCTCTACATAAGAGAGATTGACATTAATTGAACTTGTTTCGTTTAATAATTAGCTTGTTGTAACTTCATAATTCTTATACATTCTTATGTATGAGGGGAGCCATGTAACGTCTTCTCAGTCATTCAGTCGTATTGCGTGACATATCCCGTCGTACCTTAGTTCATACACGGGACCTTAGTTAGCTCTCCTCGTGTTCAGCAAAAGAAACCGTGGTAGCACGTTAGTGTTTTGTAGCTTCGCCCGAAGCCCTTTCGTTTTCCCTACGGTTCTCACATCTTTGACAGCCTCTTTGGAACCGTTCTTACAGCCGTTTCTGGATTCGTTACCTTGTTATACAGACTGTAATTCCTCGCAAACCGTGGATGTTCGATTAAACAAATACTGTTTGGTTTGTCGGACTGATGAGTCGTAGTTCTGCATTCTCGCGTCCCCTTTCACACAGAAAGGCGACCGCTACA
>JAHPZR010030224.1:0-10856 GCA_019787425.1 Platygyra sinensis | reverse complement strand
GTCTCTTTAGTTTGCTTCCTACTCTTTTTTTTAGAATAATAGAAAGTGACCCTTTGCGTTTAAAACCCTTGAAATAAGATGATCCTCTTAAATTCAATCATGCGTGAGCTTTGCAATTTTATTTTTGTGAGTTTTCTATTTTGAAACTTTTATCTAGTTAACCGCTCATATCTTTTAAGAATATATTAAGCTCGTGAAACGCGCGCGTGGGAGTGATGACACACCTTTGATTGGCTTCGAACAAATTTGTAATGCAATTTACAAGTTTGCCATCTGCTTTCGTCTTTTGGTTATTCTTGTCTTAGAACAGGCATCTGTTCAAATTATACAGCTCGTCAGTAATCCTTTCTCTGAAACCGGACATTTTGTCGCTCGCAGAATCGCAAAGGTGTTTCTTTTTGAAGAGAACGATAATGAACACAACTTGGGTAAACCAAGGTAAGTAAAAAGCAGGATTAAAAGGGCCTTTTTTTCCTCTCATCCTTTTACATGCAAGCAAGGTGAACGCACTAGTTTGTTGTGACGAGAAATTCTGCTTCAGGTTATACAGAGGAGTTTAACTCGAACATTTAGGAATTGTTTTATAGCTCCCACTTCATCTCCGTGTTGCAATTCGTTATCTTATGAGCACTTTGCTTGCATTGTACTTAGTTCAGTCTGTACTTTCTCGCTTTGAAACTAAAGATTTCGGTGTAAACCCTTTGATTGGTAAAAAAAGAATAGAACAGTCAGCTTGTTGTTTTTCATAGTTCGGAATAAGCATGAGAAAAAATCCATTGCTTCTTGTTCCTGAAACTAAACCGATGGAGGCCGAAATGTACATAACTTTTCTATCCCTTGTCCTAGGATACAGGAGATAATATTACTGGCTGTGACGAGGTGGCGCCGGGATCCATGTCGGTTTCCCATGTTTACGATAAGCGGTCAGTTCTCGTTGTATCGAAAATCTGCCACCATTTATCCTAAATCCGCCTGTGACGGTTAAAACTCTTTGAACCATTGATTTGTTAAGCAGGTTATGTCCAGAGCTCATCAGAGTTTATTGAACTAAGAAACGAGTCTTACAAGAAATCAAACCCGCGAGGAAAGAGTCTTAGTCGAAAGTTCTAGATGGTCAGGTGACTTTCTTCCTAATTTTAGCTTTGAGAGACAAAAATCCGAAAAAATTATGCCTTTTATAAATGTATTTGGTGTAGAGTCTTGGGTAGAGTCTTCAGAATGTCAGCTTTTTGTAGGACTTTTTTTCTCACAACCGTGACCGTGCGAAGTTCATTAGAACTAAGGTTATTAACAGCTATGGATATAAAACATTTCTATTCAACTACAACTGATATTTGTGGCATTGTTTTAGCGGCGTATTAATGTCTCAGCGAAGAGCTAGAGATCGCCTACTGTAGCTCGTTACCATCGTCTTATAGTAAATTCCTTGCGTGTAAACATCTTGTATTAACTAACCATTTTATTATTCTTTTTGCCAACCGACTGAAAGCTTTCAATTGCAAAACTTAATTTAAGCACGTTCGCGCATCAGTTTTCACGTAAAGATTTTTTGAAACTTGCCATGCAGTAAGTTAAAGACCAACTTTTGTCAAAAAGGCAAAAAAAAAAAAAATCACCGGCCTCATATTCGAGATAGGGCGCACTGAAGACCAAGTACTACATTTTTCATTTACCACATAACTACAATCATGGACAAAAGTCTTCGGATAAATTTGCACTTTTGGTGCTTTTGGCACACGCCAGATGAGAATGCAACTTCACCTGTCTAACCTCGCCCCCCTCCCCCCACCCCCCTCCCTCCATACAATGTTGATAACTATTACCTGCAATTTCTTCTGATTTTCAAAATTGTATTGGGTGGGGAGGGGGAGCTTCAGTAATAGAATACAGATAATTCGTAAAATTACGGAAGTGTCCCAAGGACTTTTGTTTACGATTGTCTATAAAGTAAACGTTTGCAGCTGACTCGTTTCTTAAGGGGTATAAATAGGCGTTGGAAAAAAATAAATATTACTCCTGCATGCTCATCCATATCAGTTTCGGTCACCAGGGCAGAAAAGGCGAAATATTTCTTATTTCTCACGAACAGATTTTTTCTCTTTCTTTTTACCATGGAGAAAATCAGTAAAGGAATGTTCAGTATGAAAAGAAAAGAGGGGGTAGTAAGGATGTGCAGGAACAATTGGCGCGAACGTCTTCAATGACTAATAACACAGCGCGCCAGATGATCGGGCATATTCAAATTACTTTGTAGGCTGCTATTAAATCATAACACCGAAGGTTATAATTATGAGGCACTTAAATTCAACATGAATGATCTTTTAATTGTCTTACGCATTGGCCTTGCCAGCAAAAATCATCCAGGTTAACAATTTCTCCTTCTAGTCTGTTTTTGTCGAGAGAAGATCAAGTTAAGTAGCTTAATCTTCCCTTGGTTTTTATTTGATCGCGGAGAAAGTTATGGAACGATATAGCGGAGCAGGGGGAACAGGAAATCAAGATGAGGGCGGATGATCGCGCATATTCTATAATTAAATGAATTAGTTTGCAGGCAGTCAACGTCAAAGGCTATATAATTATGAGGCACTTTATTTTCAACATGAATGATCTTTTAATTGTCTTACGCATTGGCCTTGAAAGCAAAAGCCATGCACGTTCAGTAACAATTTCTCCTTCTAGTCTGTTTTCGCCAAGAGAAGATCAAGATAAGTATCTTACACACATCCTCCTTAAGAACGCGGTATATCTGTATCACTGATTCTGTTTCTGGAATAACTTTGTCAATCATTAGTCTCTTATTTTCAGTTGTGCTCCAGTCAGCCTGGCTAATGGCGGAGATATCTGATGAAGTGTTTTCCCGTTAAAAAAGATAGAACAGACTCAAACATTCCACAGTCAGTTTTATCTTCTTTTGCTTACAAGACACTAGCATATGCTCTTATGCTTACTATTTTTATTATCAGGACTTTCCATGCCTGCTAATATGACGAATAATGCCACAGATGCGCCTCCTGTGGGATCCCAGGTCCCGCGCAACATTCAGATCGGAGTCACAATCCTTGCCGTCATTGTTATCATCCTGGCAATGATCGGTAATACTCTGGTGATTTACATCGTGTTCACAGTAAACCACATGCGCAGCTCAACAAACACTCTCAACGCCAACATGGCTTTTGCTGATCTCCTTATGACCATAGATATTCCGTACATACTCAAATGGGTCTACGTCTGGGATAAATGGTTTGGCACGTTCATGGGCACTGTGTTATGCAAGTTCTTTCACTCTGTCCAAGTGGGATCCCTAGCTGCCTCAGTCTTCAGTTTAGTAGCGATCTCTCTCGATCGCTCTTTCGGTATCCTTTTTCCAATGAAGACGATAAAGACTCGAAACGTTGTGCGTTTCGCGATCGCCATGACGTGGCTAGGCGCGTTGACGTTAACTATTCCACTCATGATAGCGGTCAAGAACACACAGCTGAGGGGAAGGGAGTATTATAGGTGCAAAGAAAACTGGCCGCCGATGTCACGAACAACCTACAATACATTCTTATTTACAACTTCCTACATCATTCCACTGACCACTGTTACAGCAGTTTACTGCCTAGCGGGATTACGTCTTTGGAAGAGAAAACTCCCTGGACATAGTAATTTCACTGCACGTAGGAGAGCGAAGGCCTCGAGTAGATGCGCGACTGCCATGTTGATAACAGTTGTTGTTATTTTCACTCTTTCCTGGTTTCCATTTCAAGCCTTGGAGATGATAAGAGTTCTTAATCCGCAGATATTGAAGGACTCCACAATTCCCATGGAAGTTCATTTTGTAATCCCGTGGTTTGGTTATTGTAATAGCACTATTAATCCAGTTCTTTATGTGATATTCTCAGAGAATTATCGCCGTGAGTTTAATCGGATTCTCTGCAGAGGGCCAAGCCGAAAGGATCGTCACAGGAATACGATTATCAAGAGCTTGAGAGCAACTCAAAGTACGCGCCTATCGCGGGGGATGTCGATGGTAGCAGATATACCACTTCAAAAGCTCAGCGAAATATCTAACCAAGAGGAACAAGAGATTGTCAAGGGTCTTTTGTAAATCTAATGCTGGCTTTTATTTTCATTGAGGTTGAAATGCCTCTAATGTAACTGATGGCATTTAGCTTAGTTAAGTTTTGTCTCGTGTAGTTTTAGTTTAGTTCAGTTCAGTTTAGTTCAGTTCAGTTTAGTTTAGTTTAGTTTAGTTTAGTTTAGTTCAGTTCAGTTCAGTTCAGTTTAGTTTAGTTTAGTTTAGTTTAGTTTAGTTCAGTTCAGTTCAGTTCAGTTCAGTTCAGTTTAGTTTAGTTTAGTTTAGTTTAGTTTAGTTTTAGTACCTCATTTCGTTTTTTTCCTATCGTTTAATTTAGTTTCATGTAGTCTGGCCTAATTTAGTTCAGTTCCGTTTAATTTAGTTTAAGTTAGTTTAGTTTAGTCTAGTTTACTTTACTTTATCTCGCATTGCTTCGTTTTGTTTCTTTCGATTCTGTTTCGTTTTGTTTTAGTTTAGCTGATATGGCGTTATTAAATTGGCATATACGTGCAGATGCACCACACTGTGTTTGATTTTGACATAGGTTATTTATCTGTTATTTACTTAAGTCGGTAATTTCAACCCATTGAAGAGAACTTCTGATAAATAGCACTGAAATGTGTCAAAGTTGCGTGGATGTTTTCGCGGAGGATGAAAATACTTGTTGTGAAAATGGCCTCGGGCTGTCCATGTGAGTAGAATTCGCTTCCCACGATCACTTAATTCTAGACCCGTCTGAGATTTTTCTGAAGCCGGGAGTAGGGATTTAGAGGCTGCATATCTTAGCCAGTTTGTGTAAATTACACGGAAAATAATTAACAATTATTCCATGAGTGCGCGTCGGATATGAGATGGTAAATAGCCAGCGAGGCCCCGGCCGTAGGGCCGAGTTGGCTATAAGTTTTCAAGTTTTCAAGTTTCAAGTTTTATTATTTATTTTACACTGTTTACAGACGAGATACAACTTAATATAACACAGTTTACAATAATACAGAAATAAAAAATACAAACAAAAGTTAGCCAGAAAAAAACACTATTTAAGGTAATTCCCCTGAAATAGAACTGACAATAGATTTTCGTTCAAACTTTGCCCACTGAATATTTATCATATGAGAACTTCAATTTTGAAATAAAAAAGGGGGGTGCCCATACTCATTAAGGAGCACTGGGGCATTGAAAATGACCCATTTTGGCATTATTTAACGCTTATTACAAGAACGCATTCCCAGTAATAATTCTAAATTTTTGTGACCGAGACTCATGAGAACACGCATTAAACTGGAGTCAATGCGTTGTATCGGACACAAATAAACTTTTTAAGTTTGATTTAGACAGAAAGCTGAATCCTTGATTAAAATTTCAACCAAATTTCTTGACATGGTTACCATAGGGCGAAATAGAAAAGACCACATTTTACTTCAGTGCTATTTTCGCTATTAATTCAATTTTCAGCAATAGAAATCAGATCAGTCTTTCCTCAAGCAAAGTTTATGATAAGTTGATTACAATGACTGGAAAAAAAATTGGGGTGCCCATGCTCGTTGGTGAGCTATAGCCATTTTTCAACTGAAAGAGCTCAATATCAAGGCAAATCCGCCATGTTTTCAGTGTGCACGTGCACGAGAGCGCGCTAAATGACGTCATAAATTATGCGCAGAAAGGATGCGCAGTGCAATTGTGAGGAATAACCTTAATCGAGTACAGTGACCAAAGAAGCCAATGAGCTTTCGAGTTGGTCACTGTCAATCTCATATCCAACAAGCGCGAATGGAATAATTGTTTTATTAAATTCGGTACGGTTGTGTACTTAGAAATTATAGCTAAATTTTATTGAGTTAATTTTACAAAACGACCGGAAGTTGATGTGGCAAAATCAACAGCAAGTGGGAGCTCACACGGCATGCGCGCCGTTTGTAAACCTAGTTAGATGAAAATTTGAACGGCGAAGCCGGCGAGTCTGCTGAACGAAAATTACCATCATCTATAATTTATGGAACGTGTACCAAACGAAGAATATTCAACCTTGGTCAGAAAGTTTGAAAAGCGTTCAAGTTTGAGTCATCGAGAAGAGTTTTTTAAAACATACTCGCAGTTGTAGAAGTACTGCGGAAAATTTTGATCGCCATGTGACGGACGTTGTGTCACTTAATTTTTTACGATAACTGCAGAAATTCTCGCGGCTCATTGGTTAATTTTTATCGTCAAATAGCTGACAGACACATGAATTTATAATTTATGCGATGCGGCAACGAGCGAGAGCGGACAATTTGACAGTTTGTTATCGTACAAATAACAAATTCACGTCAGTTTTTCATGCGTCTGTCCTGTTATTGATCATGAATTTCGTCATAACATTGTCAAAGCAGCTGTGGATCCACTCGGCTATCGCCTTGTGGATCCACCGCCACCTTGTTATATCACAGTCGCCTTGTGGATCCACTGCCACCATGTTATGACGAAATTCATGATCAATAACAGGACAGACGCGTGAAAAACTGACGTCAATTTGTTAACTTGACAAGAACTCTATCAGCGTTCCCTTGCTGTGGCTACCTTCGCATCAGTTCGAGCTGGATATAGTGGAAAATATGATAGTGAAAAACGGTTTGTTGAGCTGCAGCGAGCGAAGGAAACGATCAATGGCGGCTCTCAGATGGATTTCATTGATAACCTTTTGTAAACTGACAGTGTGCCATCTTTATTCCTCGCAGACGTGCAGAAACTCTTCCGAAAACATTCAGTTATTCTTTTGACATTTCTTCTAACGGCTTCCAAAACGGTGCCACCATGACTATCGAATGATTAGCAAACCATTCAGTAACATTAAGGTAAAAATTGTTGTTGTTACGTAACCTTTATGAATGCGTAAAATCTCGATGTTCATGTTTGAAATTTAACAGCTTTTAAGGGAAACTTAACGGGTACGTACCGCTGAATATTCTCATTCCGAACTTTATGGCTTTTTTGTTGTTACTAGGATGGCATTGTTCTTAATTTCTTGTATTTATTCTGTAGACAGCTCACCGAATTTGTCTTTATTTTTAAATTTTTCATCCAATTTTTTGCCGACGAAACTTGGCTTCCCACAAAAAATTTTATGCCAAGCCACGTTTGCTGCATTAATTTGCATATAAGGTCAAACGTAGGTATAATGGCTGGTAACCGAGATACAGTGAACCAATCAGAAAGCTAGAATTGCATTATCCGAGGTTGAGAATTTAATAATAAACCTTATTCATGAATAGTATTGTGTGAGCTTGTCACCCTTGCCTTCCATTAATTGTCCTAAATCTTTAGTAAAGTAAGTAAGACCTTTATTCAAGTGTCAATGTATTTAGCCCAGAAAGACTTATTGGGGGTACTAATAAAAATGTGACACTATTAGTAGACACACGGTACCAATAAAATTCGGAAATTTAAAAAAACGATAAAAGCCTAGAAAGACTAATTTGGGACACTAATAAAAATGTAACACTATTAGGCACACGTACTAATAAATTTGGGAAATTTAAAAAGAAAATGATAAAAACTAAATGAGCGTGAAGATCCTATCCTTTCTTCTCTTTTACACCCGTACAAGAGTGATGTCGCATTCCCCATCATAAAGCTTTATCACCTTGAACGTTACCAGATGGCAGTTTAAACTTAACACCATAAATGGTGAAGTGTTTTGTCAGAGAGGCTGAGACCCTGTACTACTTCCCATAAGCCTTATCTCAAGTGAGGCGGCATTTGAATACAGCTCGCAACTTGCCAATGTTCGCTGTTTATTATTCCATCAAAAAATACCGCCAGTATTCGAGACCACGCCGAGTTGGCCAGGCAGCGAGTTGAGGGAAATGGAAACGGGCTCAGGCCTTTGAGTCCGGAATTCGTCATCGACGGGTTCTTGTTGGAATGCCGTTGAAATGTTGATTTGGATTTCTTTCGATTTAGATTGAGCGGAATCCCGACAAGGATGAGATTTCACCGACATTATTTCTTGTTACTTACGGTGGTCTCGTAAAGCCAGGGCGCTTTCCATTCGACCAAAATTCCGAGATTTTCGAAACGGGGACAAATGGTACAGAAATTTTTACGAAAAAAGTTCCAAAAAATCCGAAAATTGTGGGATTTCCGAAAAGAAAACAAGTCAACCGAAAAACTCAGAGATGGAAATCGTATGGAGGGGAAATTTCCGTAACCTTAAGATTAAGAAGTTGTTCTCTTTTTCGGATATCAGGTAAATTCGAAATTTTCCGGCTACACATTTTCTCAGCTAAAACATCTAATTTTTGGGCGGAACGATTTGTGCTTTGTTTCAGTTTATGGCTTGATATCGATGACTGTGGCAAAAAATTTACTTATTTTGCCGGCCAAGTTTGCACTATTCTCGTGAATTCTAAGGCTCATGAGATAGCACTTTTCGCGGTTAGTCGTTGTCATTTGCATTACAATGTAATCCAACATGGATGCGAGGCAATTTCGGGCTAAAACTACAAAAGATCCCGAAATTGCCTCACATACATGCTAGATTTTATTTTAATGCAAATGAGCAGAGTTAACCGTAAAAAGGGCTATTAAATATCCAGCCTTGAAAATGTCAGTCAGGCCATTCCAAGGTCTTCAAAGATATTCAGACAGAGGGGTCACTAGAAATCCTACTTTAAGAAAGCCCTGCAAGTTTAAGGCGCATGCAGAAGGCTGCGGTAGTGCGAACGAGTCATAAGAAAAAAATTCATGGGCTTATGTATATCTCTCGATCGCGAGTTAGGGCAAGGATTTGGCGGGTATCAGGTTGGACTCGAGATAGGAAATTCAAATCATATCTACAAGCAACCATGTATTATTACATAAACATGCTAATAACGACATTTTTGACCATTTTTCGAAGATTTGCGACCACTTTCCGAAGATTTCCGAAAGTTCTGCAAAAGCCGATTTCTGACACGAACGTTGCCGATTATTTTCCGAAGATTGCCGAAGATAATTGAAGATTGTTGAAGGCTTCTGAGGAAGATCCGCAGATTTCTATGTTATTATTAGTCAGTGACGACACAAGCTACTTGGGGAGAGTTCAAGTTCAGATTACGAATGACAGGCACGGTCAACACACAGTTTATTACAACTGGATGAACAATGTATAAAGTCTATACTTCACACCTCGTATTTCTAACGATATATCACTGTTTACTACCTTTTTACATATAATTTTACAATTTTAAATTGACCTTTTTAAGATATTATACAGTGAGCTATCTAGCTAGCGTGCTATTGTCACAATTTTCATTTGGAAAAGCACTAAACACATTTTTTTTCGCCGGTCTTTGATAGCATTTCTAAATTCCTCTCAGAAGAGGGTAATGAAGAGAAGATTGAAGGAGGAAGATTAGAGATGGAAGAGAACATCCTAAGAAAACCAGAGACCAATAACCACGGAGAGTGGAGGCAGGAATTTAAGACGGGCAATAAGATTCGTTTTGTCTCGTTAGTTTTCCTCATTTTAACCTCCTCTTCCTCCATTTGTCTGCCCTAATACTCCGAAAAAAAAAACACATTGATTTAGGTTCAGATTTGGTGAACAAAGAGCGCTGCTTTTAGAACATCGCCCAAAGTGATTCCCAAACATTATATTCAAAGTGTTTGATTGTTCTTTCCGAACAGCAATACTTGCAACAATAGCCTTAAAGCAAAAGCAATTTTAACAGAGAAACATTACAACTCTTATCACTCCTGACCATCTTCTACACACACGCACTCGTAAGATATGTACTTCTTTACTAAAGCTTTACTGTACAGAACCTTTTATCGCACGCCTCTCTTGCCACACTCGTTTTAAAATACTTAGTCCTATCTCTTAAGAAACAAGCTTCAAGATCATGTAGATCACGAGTGGGAAATTAATCGAACAAAAGCACGGCCTCGAACTGATACCAGCGCCAAACATTTCTGGACTCTAGCTTTGTGCACTTTCGAGTATATGACAGTTTAAGCAAGCAACAAAATGTATTTTTTCCCGAAACGAAATGAAGAGTTTTGTACCACCTGAAAGTGCCGCTCAACCTCCGAGATATGTTTTTTTAAAAAGGATATCAAGATTTAGCAGTTGCGATCACCCTCCAGGGCATGTTCATCGGAGAAATGTTGGAAAGATATAACAGGCTGTTGGATCAAACGTTTATCAGACTGTTATCACTAATTTAAACCCACACGCTTCTGGGTTTAAGGGTGCGCTCGATTGATCGTATTCCGATGTAACTGGCAAGTTCCTGTTTCCGTTCGATTGATCCCATTCCGGAATATTCAGATTGTATCTCACGCATTTTACTCTAGGACGCAGAATACGCGCAGCAACGACATTAGTTCGCGCTGGGTCGCGAAGAAAACTGTTTTTTTCTTCGCAATTGACCATATTTGCGGACTCGGAAATGGTATGAAAGAGGTACTTCTTCTCCTTTCTTTCAGCGAAAAATAGAAGAATTGATTTGAAAAAATAACGGGAGAAAACAAGCAAGAGTCCACGGCTTCCATTTTAAAGACGTACACACGGAAAAGCTACCATGAAATATTTAGGAATACAATTTTTTTCCCTCCGGAATAAGGTCAATCAAATGCACCCCCTGTTAACGTGATCGAGTTTCTATACTCAAGTCCTCACAACAGAGCTAAGTAACCTTAGCGTTAAGTATTCATATCAAAAGTGTATTGATCCAAGCAAACGAACATAAAGTGCATAGAGGATCCTAAAGCGAACTGAAAGCAGAAAAAAATGTTTGGGAGTTGCTATGCCATGTTACGTTACAATGACAGAGAAGGA
>JAHPZR010030223.1:0-5000 GCA_019787425.1 Platygyra sinensis | reverse complement strand
AAGCCACCATGCATGCCTCCCCATAAGCGCTCGAAAACTACCCTTCTAAATTCTTGGAGAACGGAGGACAGTTTGCTAGTTTTTACACTTGTGACTCCGGATCATTACTGCGATTCTGACAATTCAAGGGTACAAGGGCGCGTAAAAGTTTTCCTTTGATTTGTTTGTTAGTTATCATTATTCAATAATCGTAAGTACAGCAAAGATCGAGAACACAGTACACAGCACCATAGGACTGCTGGGCTGAAATCTGCTGAAATATTGCTTTAAACAGCTTTACAGCGGTGATCCTGGTAAAAAAAAAAAACAAGAAAAGTCGCTACCACTGGAGAAAGTAACATCATCTTTATCAACAAAGCGGATTGGAAGGTAAGCTTGAAGGTAAGTGCTATGCAGTGTTATGATAAGATCAGATCGCGTGTTTGATTTTCGATTTCCACCAATGTGACAAAAAAATTGTGATTATCGATTTCAATTGATTAAATTGACTAAACAATCGACAAATATCGAGTATTATCGAGTATTATCAATTAATCGATTACATTTTTGTTATAATAGCATGAGTTATGTATAAGATGCACGTGCGTTCTCTAGAGACCCGTTCCCGCCAGTTTGAACTACTTAAATATTCGTAGTGAGTTGCGATGTAGATATTCATTGAGTAAACGTCTCTTGGTGTTATCTTGGTCGTCCTTCATTTTATTACAATTTTCAATGATCGATTAGATAGGCCCTGTGTTCAGATCGGTTCATCTCGTTCGGCAAACACTGTTGAACGGAAAATAAGACGACTATTATTTTGAACAGAAAATAGGGAGGAAACCCCACATACGGCCACTGGATTTACAAGGTGAGCTTATCAGTATTGATTTTAATTTAATTGGATGCTAACAACTAAGATTTGCTTTTAATATTGGGTTCGACAGCGGAGACTCTAATTAGATTATTTGCACTTGTTGACACCTTGAGGTAGCGATTTTCCCAAAATAGAGTGGGCCTTTTCCGCGCAGTTATTAAAAGCCCCAAACTAATCTTTATATCCTTGAAAAGAAGAACATTTCCACTAATCACAACTTAAATCTCAAGTGATTCAGAGTTGTACCGCATAGGGAAAACTCGTCTTGAAAAAATGCTCCAAAACTAGATTTTGAAACCATGAAATATTGGTGGTTTTTAAACACGCGCTGTGAATTCAAATTTAGATGAAAACTCCTGATTTTCGGCTTAAATAACTTTCCAATACCTCCCATACAATATACAAAAACAAAAAACGCGAACTTGCTTTTGTACTTTTCAGGAGCGAAGTTCTTGTGTTGATACTCGGCGCACTAATGTCCGCCATATTTGAAGTGGTCAGCAGGTTGTACAGTTTTTGCAAATTTTCTGGAAAACAAAAGTAGATCTAAGCAAAAAAATTATACCACGTTTATTAGCTCATCATGAGTTATCTTTGAGCGAAATATGAGGGTAGTCATTTTTTGGACCATGTGCCACCACTCACTCGGTCACGAAAAAAAGGCGCTTTTAATATGTTAGATGTTTATTTGTAAACTTGTACCTTTGTAAATTCTTTACTAAAGGCCACACCAAAGGAAACTGACACCCTGTCATCAGTAATCATAAGTGTTTCAGGGAACAATTCCCAAGATTTGGAATCCCTTGGGAAGAACCTTAAGCTGATGGTTCCTAGTTCTGTCAAAGAATGTAGGCAGAAAGGAGATAAAGAACTTACACACAAGGCCAGATGTGACATGATAGCAAACTCTCTTGACTTGCTGCAAGCCACCATTGGGAGGGAAAATCCTTCACAGGAGTGAATTTGAGCTTTGTGCACAAAATATAATTGGTCTGGTCCCTGAAATAAAGGATCCTGTGCCCCCAGTTCACAGGGAGTCTTTCCAAGAGTGGGTCAGTGGTAATCTTCACATTTAGTGACTAGTCCATGATTAACCCCTGCATGACTCTGTGCCCTCACATGTTCAGAAAAATGGAATGGATTTGTTAATTGATTTCTCATCGAACTAAACCCAGAATCGTGGGTGGTTAACTGTAGCAGTGTGATAAGTAACAGAAATCCTGGTAAGTCAAGTTGTGTAATTATTGCAAAGCCTACTATATTTCATTGTATCAACAATCAAAGGAAGTGAATATTCATGACAACTTTTTGGGGTTTAATTTTTTTATTCTCAGAGTGATACAAAGATTTTAGCATATCGTAAAAAGAGATAAGTAGTTAGGATTCCCTACAGATTTGTTTTTAATATCATGTTTTTGCTAGGTCTTTTAAACCTGACTGTGTGCAGCAGTTATAGCATTCAAATCATTTGCAGCTCACTCGCCAATACAAACTTTCTGTAATTTGTCTACTAGTCACAATGTGTGAAAACAAAAACAAAAGATTGTGCACAGTCAGCAAACTCCCATCATAAACTGCAGCCTTGTTGTTTTCATTGTATACACATACCTTTGTGGACTTTCTCTACCAGGCTCTTGTACTTATTATGATTTTAAGCACAGGTGTTATTCATTGGTATCATAAATTGGTGTATAATATAAATAATCTCCTGCATGTAGACATTGAGAGATCCCTAATTCTGTTCTTCCAGGGAACTGCCCTTCAAAACCTTAAAAAGGCTTATTACAACAGAAAAGCAGTGGAAAAGCCAAGGAAGCAAGCGGAGAACCAAAGGGAAACTGCCTCAACAGCAGAGGCACATGACAACGAGTTGAAGGAGGAAATGAAAATGAAAAAAACAAAATTAAAAAATAAAGTGCTCTTTTGACAGCATCCCTTATCCATCGACGAAAGTGGATCGAAACCCTCACAGGCAAAGGAGCTGTCAAAAAAAATTATCCAGGAGTACCCAGACTTTAAAAACTATAATCAAGTGAGTAAAAACTTAGTATGCTTCAAAAATTATCAGAATAGTAGTAATAATAATAATTATCATGATAACAATAATAATAACAATAACGATAACAATAATGATAATGATAATGATAATAATAATAATAATAATAATAATAATAATAATAATAATAGAAGTAAAAGATGATTATGGTAAGGTTATTTAATGTGTTCTATGATAGAGCCTTCAATCCTAAACTGTTAACATTCTGTTTCAATAGATTTTTGTGATGTGTATTAATAAACTCCAGTCAAAAATGCAAACATTTCTGAAAAAGTCACGAGTAGTTTTTAATATGCAATTTCTCCCCTTTCTTTGAAGCTCATGATTGAAGTTAGGCTGGTTAGCCAATGCAGTAAATATGAAGAAGCCTGAGGTCAACTACTCCCTCAACTCTGGGAGCATGCAAAAGCAACTAACCTCGAGTGTACAAATTTTGAGGACAATCCAGAGGAACTTGAAGAGTTGGATCATGGTAAGTATTTCACCAATTAATACTATTTTTGTTTTCTTAAAGAAAAATGAGGTTATTCGTTGTGGTAAATAACCACAAGGATTAAATTATTGTTTGTCTAACGGTATAAACTGATGATGCAGATCGTGACGTTTCGACTGCATAGTCTACTAGTCTTCTTCAGGCAATGAGGTCGAGTGGTTATGAATCACCTCATAGAGTATGATGCTCTGCTGTGATTCATTGGATGGCTTTTGACAGCTGTGATTGGTGCATTTCGATCCTTGCTGTTACGCTGATTGCTACCTTAGCAGTCTGCTCAGGGTTGTATATAAGAGCCAGCAGCCAGCGAAGTTCGCCAGCTACTTTCATTGCTTGACGAGTCAAGATATGTTGAGGAGATGATGTTTTTCGGGTCCCACAACCATCTACTTTTCACAAAACTCTGGCTACTTAAAAACTTATAGAAAACGCTGCTGCTGTTGCACTGCTCTACTGTTGTTATAAACAATAAATTTAGTTCTTGTTATTTTTGTTTTGTTCCATCACTGTTACTAGCATTGAATAGCAATATCCAGTTATTTGGTGTAAACTTGTTCTAGTTCAGTTACAAAGTCACCTCCTCAAGACTCGTCGTTGTCGTACACATGTATACATAATAAGTTGAAGGTCTGTAATAAAATTGTGATGTACTATTGGCAACCTTGCATCTTTGTTTGTTTTTCTACCAGATTGTAACACAGGTATGGTGCTGGCCAGCCTAAATGAAGCGTGGGATATTGAGGAAAAACTTGGAGAATTCTTGAGGGTAAGATGGTCATTTTATCTAATTTTTCGATTTTTATAAGTAAAATATCAGGAAAGACAAATTTCTTTATTAATGAAAACTCAAGGACTTTTACGAGGTAGGTTAAAAGATTAAGGATAAGAATCATCTTAACAATACACTGATTCTTTGCAGTAAGATTCTGCTAAATGTGCTCCACAATAAGAGCTTAACAGTTCTGTTACCATGGCAACATACTGGGTTCCAGACCTCCCCCCATATTAAAAGCTTTTCTGACCCCTTTGGCATTCCATTTTGATATTTGCTAACAGCACTTCACATGGGTGATCCAGCAAGTATACATGTATAAATATGTTAGCTCAGGTTTCTGCCCTTCTTTAACATTTTTAACATTTTTCAAGCTGAAAATCACTAACACATTGAGATGAAGTGGGTGGGGACTGGAAAAGAGTGAGTTGCCATGGGAATGGAATTTTTCATAGCCATCGGTGTGTTTCTTGTAGAACTATTAGTCTGCCAAGTTTCAATGTTTTGCACTGCAAATTGACCAAGACAGCTGTATTTATGTAATACTTGATATGATATTGGGTTGAGTGTATGATGTCATCAGTCATTTCATTTACTTATTTTATCCATTTTTGAAACTTAAATATCTCCAGGAGTAATGCAGATATTTGCAAACAGTAAACAGCATTTATATTCTTTCATGGAATGCTATGTGAAACACTCAAAAAATCAAGGGGTAAAAATTTGATCATAGTACCACTTTAAAGGTTACTTAAATTGCCATAAACTTTGACAGAGCCTGTAACATTTTTACCATGCAATTTTGTTTTTAAGCTAAACAGTA
>JAHPZR010030222.1:0-13424 GCA_019787425.1 Platygyra sinensis | reverse complement strand
AGTGTGTTGCCCAAGAACACAACACAATGTCCCCGGCCAGGGATCGAACCCGGAGCGCTCGCTCCAGAGTCGAACGCGCTAACCTCGAGTGTCATGTAATTCCTGCAAGACCTTCTCTTGAAGTGAAGAGGGAACAACAACACGAGTGCCCCATAATATACAGCCTTGTTGGGTGGTCAGTTCGTCACGTTTGCTCTTAAATAGTGCAAAGCTAGGATCCACCACCACAGTTGGCCACCCGCCAATGATAAAACTGTATACTTGGGATAAAACAGGACCCACTCGAGTCTCCTTCTGGATCATCTGACTGGTCAAAGTGGTCACAATTTCTGGCTCCAAGAAGTAGCACTCAACATTTTCACATCTTAGAGACCGGGTCTGAGGTAATGCAAGACGGGACATGCTGTCTGCATCAGCATGTGCTAAAAGCGGCGATACTAAATGTTGTAGTTGTATGATGCAAGGATCAGTGCCCACCTTTGAAGATGAGCTGCGGCATGCGCAGGAACTGGATTCTTTGGCCCGAACAGAGAGAGCAAGGGTCGATGATCAGTTAAAAATACAAACGAGCGACTATACAGATACTGGCGGAATCGTTTCAATCCAAGAATTATGCTGAATGCCTCCTTTTCTATTTGGGAGTAATTTTTCTGAACTGAAGTCAGGGAACATGAAGCAAAGGCCACAGGTGGAAATTGCCCATTCATTTTATGAGACAGGACAGCCCCAGCACCATAAGATGAAGCATCGCATGAAAGATAGAGAGGTAACGTGTGATCATAATGCACCAGTGTTTGTGAATTCAGTATCAGATGCTTTGCAGCAACAAATGCATCTTCTTCAACTTTGGACCATTTCCATGGAGTATCCTTCTTTAGCAGGTTGTGTAGAGGCGCAAGTATAGTAGAATGATGTGGCATGAACCGTGAATAAAACATGATCAGTCCCAGAAAAGACTTCAAGGCTGTGACATCCTTAGGTCTAGGGGCATCACGAATGGCTGCCGGCTTATCCTCAGTAGGATGTAGGCCTTCTCCGTCAATTTTATGACCAAGGTAAGTGACACATTTTTGTAGAAATTTGCATTTGGCCTTGTTCAGTCTAAATCTTGCCGTTAAAAGCCGTTCCAAAACTAAAGAAAGCGAGCGAAAGTGATCCTCTTCATCAATTCCTGCCACAAGGATGTCATCAAGGCGACTGACAGCTTTTGGAATGTCAGATAGTAAATTATCCATGATCCTCTGGAAGATAGCCGGGCCCGAGTGAATGCCATTTAGCAGCCTCTTGAATGTAAATAATCCTTTGTGTGTGTTAATGGTGAGCTCTCCTTGTGACTTCTGGGCAATGGGTATCTGGTGACATGCTTGTTTTTATATCCAACACACGAAACACAGTGCACTCCCTTAAAGCTGAATGCATGTCTTAAATCTGAGGCATTTGCATATGCATTTTATGTCACATTAAAATTTCCGCAAACAAGAACGTCTTCACTTTCCTTCTTTCCCACAACTACTATGGGCGCCGCACTAACAGCAGATGTAACACGCTCAATCACGCCGTCTTTTTCCATTTTCAGCAAAGTGTTCTCCACTTTCGATTGCAAAGCATAAGGAACAGCTCTAGCTTTGTGAAATTTGGCCCCTTTACTTTCATTGAACACAACAGGCTCACCAGTGTAACATCCGAGCTCGGACTGAAATAATTCATCATATTGCTGTAGAACAGAGTCCAATGTAGGGTTTCCCTGAGGTGCTGACGCAGAAGGGAATATAGACCCAATATGATTCAACCCTAGTAAGTTTTTCCAATCAAGTTTTACGTCTATGAGCCAGTTACGTCCAAACAAAGCAGATGTACCTTCCTGTACCACTAGCAATGGTAAGGGGTGTTGCAATCCTGAATATTCCACCTTCACGTATGCTTCCACTAAAGGGCGCACAGTTTCAAGTGTATAAGTGGACAGCACTACATTGGTCGGTTGCACGTCAACATCAGGGCAAACTCTTTTGAAAAAACTCATTGGTGCCAGAGACAAGGCACATCCAGTGTCTAATTGCATACCACAATTATTGTTTTGAATCTTTAATGGTACGGACATTTCTGACCTTGAGATGGCATTCACATCATACACCATATACAATTCGTCTTCCTCAAGCAACGGTTCTTCGGTTGCCTCTTCCTCAACACACACAGCATTTACTCCATTCTTTCTGCAAGCACGAGCAATATGTTCTCTTGTGTTACAGTTGCGACATGCAGCATTCCTAAATTTGCACTTCGATCGCACGTGCTCGAGCATTTCCACATGAAAAACAAGTGTACGAATTCGACTGAGGAGGCGAAAGCGAGTTTGGACGGATACCTTGGCGTAAAAGAGGAGGTACACGAGAATTTCCACCAAAGGACGGTGAAACTGCAGAATTCTTGGAAACGGAATCGACAGATGAGGTCGACGAAACAGAAGGATTCTTGGAAACGGAATTCACAGATTGGGTCAGTTGCTGCTGAACTTGTACGCTCTCCTTCGCTGCGATTTCATCCTCTATAGCCACGTCCAAGGCTTGCTGAAATGTGCGATCTTCACTTAGGAGTTTTTTACGGGTCGCTGGATTTCGAATGCCGCAGACGAACTGGTCTCGAAGACAACGGTTAAGGAATTCCCCGAAATTGCAAGTCGACGCCAGATGTCTCAAACGGGCGCTGTAAACAGAAACGGTTTCGTTGTCTTCTTGAAAGCAACGATGGAATCTATAGGATTCTGCGACCTCCAATCGTTTAGGTTTAAAATGCTGCTGAAGTAACACGCATAGCTGCTGGAATGTTTTGTCTTTCGGATTCACCGGGCTGCACAAATCACGAAGAACGCTGTAAGTCTTCTTGCCGATCACGGAAATCATAACGGCCACCTTTTTCTTTTCTGCTGCAGCGATAACTGCTTCCGATGCACTCTGTCCGGGCCGGACATATAAAGCGGCGAAAATCGTCGATGTAACATAAAACAGCTTTCCAAACACAACGTACAGAGTCACTAGTCATTATCACAACAATTGATGTCGACCTTTCATCTTGGTTTACAACCTTGTAGCAAGCCGTAATAACCTGTGGAACACAGCAAAGATTACCTTGCGAAGCAAAACCAAAAAGTAAAACTATCCAACAACTTACCATATTGTAACGAAATCGATAGCGTGATTGCACGAGCTAAGATGCGCGTGCTAAAATGTATAACGGTTGTATTTGAATAGGATGCTAGCACGAATGCTAAGACGGTTATGGCGAGTAATGAATGCGCAATGTACTCGTAAGACAGGAGATATACGAGACTCACGTTGTGTAGTAGTGTGTGTGCTCTAGTAGACTTGACATGTGGAGTTAAGCTGAACGCTAGGAGACAAGTTATTAAACCGTTGGCTGTTGTAGTCTTTGAGTGAAAGTTGTTGTTGCCCGCGCGCGTTACAATATGATGAAAAGGACGGCGTAAGCGAGAGAAATCACAACATAAGCGTATTTTACACGAGCGCTTCACCACGTGCGATTGAAAGTGAACAAGCTACTGAAGCATTATGGCCTTACGTAATCCCTATGGCAAAATCTGGAATCGCGGAATGGACTAGATACAACTGCTTGTTGAGGAATAGCCTCAACACACTTGTTGGATAACTTCCAATGTTGTTTGCAACAAAGAATTGATCAAGTCTCTCCGAATAAACTGTAAATGTCTCGGTCAAAGGTTCAAATTCTCCAATGGCGCCCAACAGCGGCGAGGCCATGGTAGCGACAACCACAATCGTGAAAACACGAAACAGCGAAACAATATTAGAATGAATCATGCGGTGTACAAGTAACACAGAAAGTAAACGATGCAGCATCTATCCCATCCTCGTCGCCAAATGTTATAACCAGAGAAACTGAATAGTTCGAATAAACGAATGAGAATATATTTCAACAAGCAATCCACGCGTGCAAACACAACACTCATAAAAACAATTGTGGCGCCAAGTACATGCGCATTACAAACTCAAGAAGCCCTATGACGTAACAAGACCCTAAGGCTATGATATAACACTTTCTAATAGTTCTTCTCCGAACGAGATTCCCACCTTGATGTGGTGGGGAGGCTTGCGCGCTCCAGTGAGCCTGAGAGCTATGCTGGCTGGACCTTTTGAGGTCCTGGTAGGGTCACCCGTGCCAGACAGGTCACAGGTTAGGGTCTAGACAAAGAGCAATCTACCGGTCCTCCAGGCCTTGGGGGTTTTGCACAGGACTAACAACTCTGTCATTTAAAATGCCTTTTTTACGGAAACTGCAACCTGAAACTTACATGCATCATCTGTACAGAACGAGCCTCCGGAATCAATGCATGGGCAGCAGTGAATGCTGAGAATGAAAACATCAGAAACTCTGCAGGTAATGAGATTCGAACGACTGACAGTGGTCGAAGCGGAAAGGAAACCACTGTCAACGGGAGCCTTCAGCGCTAAAACAACTTCACTGATTAGCTTTTGGAATGTGCGAACAATGTATGAGCACGGTAAGATGGCTCAGGTCATTTGCTGAAATGAAGCGTTACAAACTGGATATCTTAGCCATAAGTAAGAGTACATGGACATCATCTGGGACAACAGATGATGTCAACAACATCATGTTAATTTAATTTCTGTCAAGTGTAAGGGTCAATAAAGTTGTTGTTGTTGTTGTTGTTGTTGTTGTTGTCAATGAAGACAACAACAGGAGAGACAGGTCTCTACTCTGGGAGAGAAGATGACTCACATCATGAGGGGGTTGCAATCATCATGATGGAAAGGAATAGAAAAGTGCTTAATGGAATGGAAGCCGTTGAGCAGCATGATTATTCAAGCGTGATTTAAGGAGAATCGAAAGGGTTTTTAGCTGTACGCGCGCGCACAATCTACACACGTCATAACTGAGACAAACGCGTCAGCTAAATAAATCAAAACTAGCACACCGGATGTTAAATCTTGCGTATAATCGCGCGGACCGGAAATAAAACCTGCAGAAAATATTTGTTTCTAGCTCGAAATTTTGCTCGGTGACATATCTTGATTTTTTGCATGCACGCACCATTCACGATGGCACTTCAAATATAAAACTTTCGGGGAAAATTATCTAGTAGAATTTCCTGTAAGCCATAAATCGCATTTTCTTTAAATATATTTAATTCTATTAGATAAATTTTTTCCATACTGTCTGAAAAGTTGAAGAATTTAGGGAACTTTCCAGCAAAGAAATAAAAATGATAGGTCACCGATTTAGTTTTTCAGATAATTAACAAAAACTTAGATTTAGTGGACGTTTTTGTGGACCTTGTGTGTTGCCATGGTAACTGATATGACGTCACAAGTACCCTCAGAGTATAGCCCAACAATAGAGTTGTAAGGAGACATATAGTTTGCCCACACAATTAAATATCCTTCTTTGTAATCTTCCATCGTTTCACAAACACTGCAGCAACAAAAAAAAACCTTTCGAGCCTCCTTAAGGGTAGGCAGACTAACTTGTCCATCATGCCATGTTATGCACCTACTAATGACAGTAATGACAGAGATAAAGAAGCCTTCTATGAGCATGCTGCATGCGACACTTGAGAACGCCCATTGTAGAGACCTCTTGCTGGTGATGGGTGATCTTAACGCCAAGGTGGGCTCAGTCAACGTGAGTTTTGAAGGGCAATGGGTAGAGAAGGATGCGGAGTGCAGAATGACAATGGAGAGAGGCTGGTAGGTGGTTTACAATCGATAACATGATCACTGGTGGAACTTTATTCCCGCATCGCAACATTTACAAACTCACCTGAACATCCCCAAATGAACGGGATCAAAACCCAATAGACCATCTCATGGTTAACAGCATGTGACGTTGCTCCCTGCTTGACGTAAGAGTAAGATGAGGGGCTGATGCAAGCAGCCATCACCACCTTGTGACTGCAAAGGTGAGACTGAAACTCAGAGCAGCTGGATCAAACAAATACATTACTCCTAGATATGACATCAACAGACTACAAGACCCTAGGACTAAAAATGCCTCTGTCCTACAGCTGATGAACAGGTTCCATGCCCTGAGTAACATAGGAGACACTGTAAATCAACAGTGGAAGCAAGTGAGGAACATCTTCGATGAAACAAGTAAAACCTGCCTGGGGATGCAGAAGACTAGGAAAAAGAAACTTGATCATTGGGAAATACAGTGGCAACAGAAATGTCCCCATACGAGATAAACAAGGACAGCTCCTCACCTCTGAAAACGGCCAAGAAGCACGTTGGGTGGAGCATTTCAAGGAAGTCCTCAACAGACCAGCACCGGAAGAGGAGCCTGATCGATATACCAGAAGCTGAGGAGACCTGAGTGTTGACACCGGACCACCAAAGAAAGAAGAGATCATTGCGGCCATTAATTCTCTAAGAAACCACAAGGCACCTGGCAAAGACCGCCTTAATGCTGAGCTTTTCGAGGCAGATGCTGTGACCACCCCAAGCATCTTGCAACCACTTTTCACTACCATATGTTACAGAAGGAAAATCCCTGATGTGGGAATCAGGGTATCATCATCAAGATACCAAAGAAAGGAGATCTATCTGAATGTAGCAACTGGCGTGGCATTACACTATTATCCACTCCTAGTAAGATCTTAGCGAAAGTCATCATGAAGCGCCTATCAGTGGCTATGGACCTTAAACTCCCCGAGGAACGTGCGGGTTTCAGGAGAGGAAGGGGGTTGTATCGATTATACTTTTACGCTGAGAAATATTATTGAACAGAGTACCGAATGGCAGCGAACTCTCTATGTGAGCTTTGTAGACTTTACCAAGGCCTTCGACAGTGTGCACCGGCACAGCCTCTGGAAGATATTACGAGCGTGAGGAATCCCCTCCTACCTTGCTGAGATCATCAAAAGCTTCTATGACAACTTAACCTGCTGTGTTGGTGATAGTGACATCTTATTTGAAGTCCACACTGGTGTCAGACAGGGGTTTGTCATGTCCACATTGCTTTTTAACCTTGTCGTGGATTGGATAATGCGGCGCACCACTGAGGATCAGATTAGGGGCATCAGATGGACCCCCTTTTCCTACTTGGAAGATCTGGATTACGCTGATGATCTAGCCTTACTTTCACACACCCACACACACATTCAAGAGATGACGCAACGCCTGAACACCTTTGCAAAGCAAGTTGGACTCCACATCAGCAGCAAGAAGACCGAAATTATGGCACTGAACACTACTAACACACGACCAATCCAGATTGATAATGTCAAAAAAAATGTCAAATGTTTGTTTATAGTGGTCATGCACTTAGCTACACCTAGCTAGTTCACAGGCATGCCACTCAAACTGATGGAAACAAATATTTCAAATGAACATAACAGGTTAAAAATCCCAACTGGCGGGAGGCAGACCAGTTGGCTATTTACAAGCATGACCGAGGAGTTGAACTAGGGTCCACCGAGAAACAACTCCAGCTTAGTGGTCAGAGCGGGACTTGAACCCGCGACCTCCGGATTTCAAGTCCGGCGCCCTAACCACTCGGCCACGCTGCCTCACCTTTTAGTGAAGAACTTCCTTAGACAGACAGATTTACCTATCTCGGCAGCATCATCAGTAGAGATGGAGGAACTGACCTGGACATCCAGAGCCGCTTCAACAAGGCCAGAAACTCGCTCAACATGATCAATAAGGTATGGCGCTCCTCAACTTACAGTACTCGTACCAAGCTGAAACTCTATCACACCTGCGTCGCCACAACTCTCCTGAACCTTTTTGGTTCAGAATTTGGCGCTTAACGGAGAAGGATTAATCAAAACTCTCCACATTTCACACCAAGAGCCATCGGCGTATACTACACATCTTTTGGCTGAATGTCGTCTCAAATAAAGAGCTCTTTGAACGGTTTGGAACTAAACCAATGGCTATCATCAGTCCGGGATCGTTATCATTTTTGATAACCTCGACCAAAACAAACCATAAACCAATCGTTTTACAGGTTTTCGTTCACGTGACGTTATTTGGTAGCAACAGTGTATAATTCAATATGCCGGTCGACGAGGCGCTGCGATGAAAGGAGGTACTCACAACATCACAATGCAGCTTCTAAAATTAAATTTATGTTTGCTTTATAAAAGGGTTATGGGATTATGGAATAAAAACAGAAATGTACGGAAGAAAACTGTCTTCGTCCAAAGTTACTGCGAATTTTATTTCCAGATAGACACCGTGTGATATTTGTTCCGCGAGTAAAATGACACAGCGAAGGTAGACAACAAATATTCTGTTCACAAAAGCGTTGTTTATTGACACTAATATGACTAGTAGTAATCGGAGATTAGGGAAGTGCGTTCGGCATTTCAAAGGGGAAATATTGTGTTGTGGTTATTGGGGTAGATGAATATGCCTATGGTATATTGTCAAATAAAGGGTTATGGCGTATTGTGAAACTTGTATTTAGTCTGTGTACGAAAAGGTTTTAAAGGCTAGTTATATGGTATGGTTTTTGAGGAGGCAGTCGTCGCAGTCCATCGCGCGTGTACATATACTTGGCTGATTTGTTTTGCGACCGCAACGGGTCAGTTCGATCAAACATGGCGAACCGTTCAGAACAAACCACGTTCTGGTTGATATACAGGGTCCAGAAGTGGCACACACTTTCCTCAGGCCTTGATAAATTACACCTACGAAACTGTTCAACAACATAACAAAATAACTTACCGATCAAACAGCAATAAACGGGCAATAAAGCTTGTTCACCAACGAACAACCACGTTCTCGAACGTCCGAGAAACTGCGAAGCACGAGGCAGCATCCTTTGCGCAACGAAATTGTGACGTCATTCAAAATGGCGCTGAAAAGATGAACGCCCGGCCGGCCGACCGATCGAACGAAAAAACACGGGTCAGCTTTCGCTTGCGTGCACAGGAAACCTACGCGATCACAGGTAGCCCAGGAGATTAGGTAGCGTTCTTCCTTCGTCGAACGCAATAATAGCTTCCATTTTCACTCAGGCTTCATTTTCTTGGTAGCTGGCGAAGCTGCTTGTTCAACAGTCTGTAGTAAATATAAACGAAAAAGTGACAGTAAATACATCTTGAAGAGCTGTAATTTCGTTTCGTTTGCGTGATAACAAACAGTATAACTTGTAACAGTTAATTTAACAGCCGGGCTCGGCGTAGTAACACGTAAAATGCAAGTAGCTAACATGTTTACGGAATATTTGTTCCTCCAGAACTAACATTTAGAGAGCTTAAAACATATCGTGCAATACAAACGAGCCGAGAGAGAAAAAACCTGGCAAAAAACAGAGGTGTCAAACTCTACAAATTTCACGCGGATTACAGCGGAAGCCAACCTGATATATGACCTATGTCCTTCCAAAACCACAGGATTTTTGCTTTGCGAAATATTCAAAGATCCCCAGATCGTACCATACAAAAGGAGCAGATCCTTGGAGATATACTAGTTCGAGCAAAACTTCCTAAAGCGGCTATTACATGCGGATAGGAGTTGCGTAGACCTGTTACCCCATTGTTGTCACTCGCTGAATCCAACAATAAGCTTCATTATATTAATGACTGGTGTGCCAGAAAACTGACCTAGTTTGGCCGGCATTTCTTGAAAATATTTCAGGGCCACGAATGTGTGGACATTGAATCTTGAACTCAAAAATATAGGCAACTTACCTTTTAATGCATTTGCCGATTGACCGTCTCAGGCGATAAAAATACCTCACGTACGTCAGGCAAACATTAGGCGGGGATGAATAAAATCGTTGTCCTCTTCAATGTCGATATCATGTCGTTCGAATTCAAGCTTGAATTTTTCTTTAGGTCTTGCAGAAGTCTTTTTTGAAGACTCAGTCTTGCCACAAAATCGACATAAATTTGCTGTTTTGATTCTATGGGTACCAGCATCCGCCATCTCAATACCTAGGAACACATCAATTACAGATGTAGATATGGCCACCGTTACGAACAGCACATCGCAAATCAAAACAACCCCGTGCACTTTTTTCACAGATCGTGCACAACACTAAAAACAGATTAAATCCCAAGTATATAGCGTGAAGATTAACGACATATTTTTTGTGATTGTCGCAAAAATCTGCAAGCAACTTAAATCTAATGACAAAATGAAAAACATACCTGATCTGTATGCAAAATTGCAAGCGCTGTTTCACTTTACGAGTAGCATTTTACATCGTTTACACTGGTCTTCAGCCGCCATCTTCAAAACACGCGAGGCTCTTCCTTTCTTGGTACTTATCGAATAGAATTATGGATAAATTACCCGAGCATAATCGAACAAATAACGAGCAAAGCGAAGTGAATACGAAAATTCCCGATTTTTGAAATGGCCGCCATTATATGACGTTACATGGTTATCAAATCTGATAACGATCCCGGACTGATCATCCTGATGAGAAGATGCTGGAGGTGGATTGGCTAGTCAAAAAGCTTCCATTACGAAAACTACTTTACACTGGACGCCAGAAGGGAAATGGAAGAGGGGCCGCCCGAAGATCACGTGACAACGGAGAGTGGATAAAGAAACCAAGGAGATGGGGAAGACCTGGGGAGGCATCAACCTTATGGCAAGGGATTGGCAGATGTGGAGGGAACACGATGGTGCCCTATATACCACTAAGGCGTGAAGGACATGAGTGAGTGAGTGAGTGAGTGAGTGAGTGAGTGAGTGAGTGAGTGAGTGAGTGAGTGAGTGAGTGAGTGAGTGAGTGAGTGAGTGAGTGAGTGAGTGAGTGAGTAACAGTAACAGTAACAGTAAATCTTTATTGCGCCTTACTCTCCAAAGGGAGGTATCGGTCTTGTTACAATAAAAGTGATGATATCTCGTAGAATTACTAATTAACTATATCTAACTAATACAACTGGTATAAAATTATTATATTCAATTATGTTTTAAATTTAGGATTTCTTTTCTCTTCTGAAACATTAAATACGTGTATTTACCTACTATTTTTGAAGTGTTTTCGTTTTCTAGGGTAAGTAAATACCGTATCTTATCCTCATCATTTAGTCTTTTGAAAACAACATCGTGTGTTGAAAGGAGAGAATGGAGCTCATTTCTAATGTTATCATACCTTGGGCAATACATCAAGAAGTGCTGCTCGTCCTCTATATAGCCTCTATTGCAGACTAAACACGTGAGTGAGTGAGTGAGTGAGTTTCTAATACGCTGCCTAAACACAGATAATACTGAGGTCTCATATTTTTAGGTATTCCAATCCTTCCATTCATGACTGATTGACTGGCTGAGTGATTAACTTACTTACTGACTGACTAACTAACTAACTAGCTAACTAACTAACTAACTAATTAACTAACTAATTAACTAACTAACTAACTAATTAATTAACTAACTAACTAACTAACTGATTGACTGACTGACTGACTGACTGACTGACAGATAGACAGACAGACAGACAGACAGACAGACTGACTAACTGACTGACTGCCGGCCTACCTGTCTGCCTGAATGACTGACTGCCTTACGCAACAAATTTAAATATACGCCTTTATCAACACTTTTTTCACCACTTTTTTCAGTGTAGCAGCGGGACGTTGCTCATCCAAATTCAGGATATGGTAGAAAAATGTCGATTTCAACGTTTACTTCTGCTATGATGATTCCTTGTTGTACTGTAGCCTGTATGCAGACGTCTGCTATCGTTCATTACAGCCTACTTGTGCTGTCATTTAAATACCAAGAACATTTTGCTTTTTTGATAAGTGAATAAAGATGGCGAATTTTAAGCTCGGTAATGAAATATTTGTGGAATAATGAAGTTTATTTCCTTGTTTGTGAGACTTAGCTGCTGTCTTTAATAACGGGGTACCCGCCAAGCGGTCGTTGACAGTCTAGTGCCCGTTGTCCGTCTTAGAGAGGTGTCCCTCTCAGAGACTCTCAAAGAAAGTTCAGAAACAATGAAATGACTGAACAAAAGCATGGACCAATACAAGTTGTCCTTCTTATTGACATGTCCGCTAAGAGAGTTGACTTTACTCTCTCAGTTGTTCAAGCAGTTATCTCTTTTGCAGTTGCCTCCATAACAAGAATAGACTACAGAGTGCTTTCAAATATTTATTTAATAGGCCCATTTGTGTCTCATCCCTGTCTAAACTTATTAACTAGCATATCCTGAAACTGTCTACGCCTTATTAAAATTACAAAAGCTGCTAAAGTATTGTGATCTTCCATAAGCTCTGAGTTCAAATTAAAGTTGCATTGATTTGAGCTTTTTAATTCCAAAACCCGCGATCCCCGTTTCCTCTTTTGTTTGTTTGATTCGTTCAATGTTTCTTAGTTTCTTTTAATTCATTCTTTTTTTAGTTGTTTTTGACGAGTAAGACATTATCTAACAGCAATTTCTGACAGCTTACAGCTGAATTCATGCAGAGTGTCGGAGAGATTCGAAGATGACACACTTCAAACACAAGCGACTAGACAAAAAATGATTTGAAAATCCAATGTTATCGTTAATAAGGAAAAAACAATACATGTTTCAACGTTAGCGTGACGCTGTAGTAGTTCCGTTAGAAAGATGTTCAAAGAGTTTTCATTAGACTAGCGTTTTCTGGCTGGAAAAAACGTACAGACAGTTTAGATTAAGGTTCAGGCGATAGCCCAGAGATTACCAACTTTAGAAAAACAAGGTACTCACAGAGAGTTATTTTGAGAAGTTTACAGCCCTCTGAAAAGCAAAATCGCCCGCAAGCTCGACAAAAAAGCGGTACAAAGCTGCTCGTTCTAATCAAAACGCATTAAGGCACTAACTTGGTCATTTCATCAACAGGAAAACTGGATACAATAAATGAAACCGTAAAAGCTTTGTCGCAAAGAGTTGGGGCGCTAAAAGAGGGAATTGAAAAAAAGTTAGATTTGATTAATCAGTCGAATGCAGCGTTGTCAGCGCAGGTTCAAGCGATTTCTCAGAGATTAACAACTTTGGAGAAACAAGGTACGTCTACAGTAGGTTGTAGTAAATCTCATTTATCTATTATATACATCATATTAGTTTTTACTTGTGCATATTCTTTATTCTTTTGTTAATATCTTTCTTGTCTGTGTATCGTGAGTCGACATCAGCCCCTCGGTGGCCAATCCCTTTTCAACCAACTCATCAAATAAAGTTTACTACTAGTGAAGCTCTCCAAAGGAATCCACCCAGTTGTTACCACATGTGTCAGCCCAGTCCTGGTTACTTTCAGGTTACTCTTTGCTGTTCCCAAAAAAAAGAACCAGTCATAGTTTCTTATCACATATATCAGCCTACATCATTTTTAATTTCACATTACTTGTAAACTCTTCACAAAAGCAATCGGCCGACAAAAACACATTACGTCTTGAAAAATCGTGTTTTAGTAATATTCGATTCTATGTTTGATAAAATCAAAG
>JAHPZR010030221.1:0-13421 GCA_019787425.1 Platygyra sinensis | reverse complement strand
GTGAGAGTAAAGTGTGTTGCCCAAGAACACAACACAATGTCCCCGGCCAGGGATCGAACCCGGAGCGCTCGCTCCAGAGTCGAACGCGCTAACCTCGAGTGTCATGTAATTCCTGCAAGACCTTCTCTTGAAGTGAAGAGGGAACAAACAACACGAGTGCCCCATAATATACAGCCTTGTTGGGTGGTCAGTTCGTCACGTTTGCTCTTAAATAGTGCAAAGCTAGGATCCACCACCACAGTTGGCCACCCGCCAATGATAAAACTGTATACGTTGGGATAAAACAGGACCCACTCGAGTCTCCTTCTGGATCATCTGACTGGTCAAAAGTGGTCACAATTTTCTGGCTCCAAGAAGTAGCACTCAACATTTTCACATCTTAGAGACCGGGTCTGAGTAATGCAAGACGGGACATGCTGTCTGCATCAGCATGTGCTAAAAGCGGCGATACTAAATGTTGTAGTTGTATGATGCAAGGATCAGTGCCCACCTTTGAAGATGAGCTGCGGCATGCGCAGGAACTGGATTCTTTGGCCCGAACAGAGAGAGCAAGGGTCGGATGATCAGTAAAAATACAAACGAGCGACTATACAGATACTGGCGGAATCGTTTCAATCCAAGAATATGCTGAATGCCTCCTTTTCTATTTGGGAGTAATTTTTCTGAACTGAAAGTCAGGGAACATGAAGCAAAGGCCACAGGTGGAAATTGCCCATTCAATTTTATGAGACAGGACAGCCCCAGCACCATAAGATGAAGCATCGCATGAAAGATAGAGAGGTAACGTGTGATCATAATGCACCAGTGTTTGTGAATTCAGTATCAGATGCTTTGCAGCAACAAATGCATCTTCTTCAACTTTGGACCATTTCCATGGAGTATCCTTCTTTAGCAGGTTGTGTAGAGGCGCAAGTATAGTAGAATGATGTGGCATGAACCGTGAATAAAACATGATCAGTCCCAGAAAAGACTTCAAGGCTGTGACATCCTTAGGTCTAGGGGCATCACGAATGGCTGCCGGCTTATCCTCAGTAGGATGTAGGCCTTCTCCGTCAATTTTATGACCAAGGTAAGTGACACATTTTTGTAGAAATTTGCATTTGGCCTTGTTCAGTCTAAATCTTGCCGTTAAAAGCCGTTCCAAAACTAAAGAAAGCGAGCGAAAGTGATCCTCTCATCAATTCCTGCCACAAGGATGTCATCAAGGCGACTGACAGCTTTTGGAATGTCAGATAGTAAATTATCCATGATCCTCTGGAAGATAGCCGGGCCCGAGTGAATGCCATTTAGCAGCCTCTTGAATGTAAATAATCCTTTGTGTGTGTTAATGGTGAGCTCTCCTTGTGACTTCTGGGCAATGGGTATCTGGTGACATGCTTGTTTTTATATCCAACACACGAAAACACAGTGCACCTCCCTTAAAGCTGAATGCATGTCTTAAATCTGAGGCATTTGCATATGCATTTTATGTCACATTAAAATTTCCGCAAACAAGAACGTCTTCACTTTCCTCTTTCCCACAACTACTATGGGCGCCGCACTAACAGCAGATGTAAACACGCTCAATCACGCCGTCTTTTTCCATTTTCAGCAAAGTGTTCTCCACTTCGATTGCAAAGCATAAGGAAACAGCTCTAGCTTTGTGAAATTTGGCCCTTTACTTTCATGAACACAACAGGCTCACCAGTGTAACATCCGAGCTCGGACTGAAATAATTCATCATATTGCTGTAGAACAGAGTCCAATGTAGGTTTCCCTGAGGTGCTGACGCAGAAGGAATATAGGACCCAATATGATTCAACCCTAGTAAGTTTTTCCAATCAAGTTTTACGTCTATGAGCCAGTTACGTCCAACAAAGCAGATGTACCTTCCTGTACCACTAGCAATGGTAAGGGGTGTTGCAATCCTGAATATTCCACCTTCACGTATGCTTCCACTAAAGGGCGCACAGTTTCAAGTGTATAAGTGGACAGCACTACATTGGTCGGTTGCACGTCAACATCAGGGCAAAACTCTTTGAAAAAAACTCATTGGTGCCAGAGACAAGGCACATCCAGTGTCTAATTGCATACCACAATTATTGTTTTGAATCTTTAATGGTACGGACATTTCTGACCTTGAGATGGCATTCACGTCATACACCAGATACAATTCGTCTTCCTCAAGCAACGGTTCTTCGGTTGCCTCTTCCTCAAACACACACAGCATTTACTCCATTCTTTCTGCAAGCACGAGCAATATGTTCTCTTGTGTTACAGTTGCGACATGCAGCATTCCTAAATTTGCACTTCGATCGCACGTGCTCGAGCATTTCCACATGAAAAACAAGTGTACGAATTCGACTGAGGAGGCGAAAGCGAATTTGGACGGATACCTTGGCGTAAAAGAGGAGGTACACGAGAATTTCCACCAAAGGACGGTGAAACTGCAGAATTCTTGGAAACGGAATCGACAGATGAGGTCGACGAAACAGAAGGATTCTTGGAAACGGAATTCACAGATTGGGTCAGTTGCTGCTGAACTTGTACGCTCTCCTTCGCTGCGATTTCATCCTCTATAGCCACGTCCAAGGCTTGCTGAAATGTGCGATCTTCACTTAGGAGTTTTTTACGGGTCGCTGGATTTCGAATGCCGCAGACGAACTGGTCTCGAAGACAACGGTTAAGGAATTCCCCGAAATTGCAAGTCGACGCCAGATGTCTCAAACGGGCGCTGTAAACAGAAACGGTTTCGTTGTCTTCTTGAAAGCAACGATGGAATCTATAGGATTCTGCGACCTCCAATCGTTTAGGTTTAAAATGCTGCTGAAGTAACACGCATAGCTGCTGGAATGTTTTGTCTTTCGGATTCACCGGGCTGCACAAATCACGAAGAACGCTGTAAGTCTTCTTGCCGATCACGGAAATCATAACGGCCACCTTTTTCTTTTCTGCTGCAGCGATAACTGCTTCCGATGCACTCTGTCCGGGCCGGACATATAAAGCGGCGAAAATCGTCGATGTAACATAAAACAGCTTTCCAAACACAACGTACAGAGTCACTAGTCATTATCACAACAATTGATGTCGACCTTTCATCTTGGTTTACAACCTTGTAGCAAGCCGTAATAACCTGTGGAACACAGCAAAGATTACCTTGCGAAGCAAAACCAAAAAGTAAAACTATCCAACAACTTACCATATTGTAACGAAATCGATAGCGTGATTGCACGAGCTAAGATGCGCGTGCTAAAATGTATAACGGTTGTATTTGAATAGGATGCTAGCACGAATGCTAAGACGGTTATGGCGAGTAATGAATGCGCAATGTACTCGTAAGACAGGAGATATACGAGACTCACGTTGTGTAGTAGTGTGTGTGCTCTAGTAGACTTGACATGTGGAGTTAAGCTGAACGCTAGGAGACAAGTTATTAAACCGTTGGCTGTTGTAGTCTTTGAGTGAAAGTTGTTGTTGCCCGCGCGCGTTACAATATGATGAAAAGGACGGCGTAAGCGAGAGAAATCACAACATAAGCGTATTTTACACGAGCGCTTCACCACGTGCGATTGAAAGTGAACAAGCTACTGAAGCATTATGGCCTTACGTAATCCCTATGGCAAAATCTGGAATCGCGGAATGGACTAGATACAACTGCTTGTTGAGGAATAGCCTCAACACACTTGTTGGATAACTTCCAATGTTGTTTGCAACAAAGAATTGATCAAGTCTCTCCGAATAAACTGTAAATGTCTCGGTCAAAGGTTCAAATTCTCCAATGGCGCCCAACAGCGGCGAGGCCATGGTAGCGACAACCACAATCGTGAAAACACGAAACAGCGAAACAATATTAGAATGAATCATGCGGTGTACAAGTAACACAGAAAGTAAACGATGCAGCATCTATCCCATCCTCGTCGCCAAATGTTATAACCAGAGAAACTGAATAGTTCGAATAAACGAATGAGAATATATTTCAACAAGCAATCCACGCGTGCAAACACAACACTCATAAAAACAATTGTGGCGCCAAGTACATGCGCATTACAAACTCAAGAAGCCCTATGACGTAACAAGACCCTAAGGCTATGATATAACACTTTCTAATAGTTCTTCTCCGAACGAGATTCCCACCTTGATGTGGTGGGGAGGCTTGCGCGCTCCAGTGAGCCTGAGAGCTATGCTGGCTGGACCTTTGAGGTCCTGGTAGGGTCACCCGTGCCAGACAGGTCACAGGTTAGGGTCTAGACAAAGAGCAATCTACCGGTCCTCCAGGCCTTGGGGGTTTTGCACAGGACTAACAACTCTGTCATTTAAAATGCCTTTTTTACGGAAACTGCAACCTGAAACTTACATGCATCATCTGTACAGAACGAGCCTCCGGAATCAATGCCATGGGCAGCAGTGAATGCTGAGAATGAAAACATCAGAAACTCTGCAGGTAATGAGATTCGAACGACTGACAGTGGTCGAAGCGGAAAGGAAACCACTGTCAACGGGAGCCTTCAGCGCTAAAACAACTTCACTGATTAGCTTTTGGAATGTGCGAACAATGTATGAGCACGGTAAGATGGCTCAGGTCATTTGCTGAAATGAAGCGTTACAAACTGGATATCTTAGCCATAAGTAAGAGTACATGGACATCATCTGGGACAACAGATGATGTCAACAACATCATGTTAATTTAATTTCTGTCAAGTGTAAGGGTCAATAAAGTTGTTGTTGTTGTTGTTGTTGTTGTTGTCAATGAAGACAACAACAGGAGAGACAGGTCTCTACTCTGGGAGAGAAGATGACTCACATCATGAGGGGGTTGCAATCATCATGATGGAAAGGAATAGAAAAGTGCTTAATGGAATGGAAGCCGTTGAGCAGCATGATTATTCAAGCGTGATTTAAGGAGAATCGAAAGGGTTTTTAGCTGTACGCGCGCGCACAATCTACACACGTCATAACTGAGACAAACGCGTCAGCTAAATAAATCAAAACTAGCACACCGGATGTTAAATCTTGCGTATAATCGCGCGGACCGGAAATAAAACCTGCAGAAAATATTTGTTTCTAGCTCGAAATTTTGCTCGGTGACATATCTTGATTTTTTGCATGCACGCACCATTCACGATGGCACTTCAAATATAAAACTTTCGGGGAAAATTATCTAGTAGAATTTCCTGTAAGCCATAAATCGCATTTTCTTTAAATATATTTAATTCTATTAGATAAATTTTTTCCATACTGTCTGAAAAGTTGAAGAATTTAGGGAACTTTCCAGCAAAGAAATAAAAATGATAGGTCACCGATTTAGTTTTTCAGATAATTAACAAAACTTAGATTTAGTGGACGTTTTTGTGGACCTTGTGTGTTGCCATGGTAACTGATATGACGTCACAAGTACCCTCAGAGTATAGCCCAACAATAGAGTTGTAAGGAGACATATAGTTTGCCCACACAATTAAATATCCTTCTTTGTAATCTTCCATCGTTTCACAAACACTGCAGCAACAAAAAAAAACCTTTCGAGCCTCCTTAAGGGTAGGCAGACTAACTTGTCCATCATGCCATGTTATGCACCTACTAATGACAGTAATGACAGAGATAAAGAAGCCTTCTATGAGCATGCTGCATGCGACACTTGAGAACGCCCATTGTAGAGACCTCTTGCTGGTGATGGGTGATCTTAACGCCAAGGTGGGCTCAGTCAACGTGAGTTTTGAAGGGCAATGGGTAGAGAAGGATGCGGAGTGCAGAATGACAATGGAGAGAGGCTGGTAGGTGGTTTACAATCGATAACATGATCACTGGTGGAACTTTATTCCCGCATCGCAACATTTACAAACTCACCTGAACATCCCCAAATGAACGGGATCAAAACCCAATAGACCATCTCATGGTTAACAGCATGTGACGTTGCTCCCTGCTTGACGTAAGAGTAAGATGAGGGGCTGATGCAAGCAGCCATCACCACCTTGTGACTGCAAAGGTGAGACTGAAACTCAGAGCAGCTGGATCAAACAAATACATTACTCCTAGATATGACATCAACAGACTACAAGACCCTAGGACTAAAAATGCCTCTGTCCTACAGCTGATGAACAGGTTCCATGCCCTGAGTAACATAGGAGACACTGTAAATCAACAGTGGAAGCAAGTGAGGAACATCTCGATGAAACAAGTAAAACCTGCCTGGGGATGCAGAAGACTAGGAAAAAGAAACTTGATCATTGGGAAATACAGTGGCAACAGAAATGTCCCCATACGAGATAAACAAGGACAGCTCCTCACCTCTGAAAACGGCCAAGAAGCACGTTGGGTGGAGCATTTCAAGGAAGTCCTCAACAGACCAGCACCGGAAGAGGAGCCTGATCGATATACCAGAAGCTGAGGAGACCTGAGTGTTGACACCGGACCACCAAAGAAAGAAGAGATCATTGCGGCCATTAATTCTCTAAGAAACCACAAGGCACCTGGCAAAGACCGCCTTAATGCTGAGCTTTCGAGGCAGATGCTGTGACCACCCCAAGCATCTTGCAACCACTTTTCACTACCATATGTTACAGAAGGAAAATCCCTGATGTGGGAATCAGGGTATCATCATCAAGATACCAAAGAAAGGAGATCTATCTGAATGTAGCAACTGGCGTGGCATTACACTATTATCCACTCCTAGTAAGATCTTAGCGAAAGTCATCATGAAGCGCCTATCAGTGGCTATGGACCTTAAACTCCCCGAGGAACGTGCGGGTTTCAGGAGAGGAAGGGGGTTGTATCGATTATACTTTTACGCTGAGAAATATTATTGAACAGAGTACCGAATGGCAGCGAACTCTCTATGTGAGCTTTGTAGACTTTACCAAGGCCTTCGACAGTGTGCACCGGCACAGCCTCTGGAAGATATTACGAGCGTGAGGAATCCCCTCCTACCTTGCTGAGATCATCAAAAGCTTCTATGACAACTTAACCTGCTGTGTTGGTGATAGTGACATCTTATTTGAAGTCCACACTGGTGTCAGACAGGGGTTTGTCATGTCCACATTGCTTTTTAACCTTGTCGTGGATTGGATAATGCGGCGCACCACTGAGGATCAGATTAGGGGCATCAGATGGACCCCCTTTTCCTACTTGGAAGATCTGGATTACGCTGATGATCTAGCCTTACTTTCACACACCCACACACACATTCAAGAGATGACGCAACGCCTGAACACCTTTGCAAAGCAAGTTGGACTCCACATCAGCAGCAAGAAGACCGAAATTATGGCACTGAACACTACTAACACACGACCAATCCAGATTGATAATGTCAAAAAAAATGTCAAATGTTTGTTTATAGTGGTCATGCACTTAGCTACACCTAGCTAGTTCACAGGCATGCCACTCAAACTGATGGAAACAAATATTTCAAATGAACATAACAGGTTAAAAATCCCAACTGGCGGGAGGCAGACCAGTTGGCTATTTACAAGCATGACCGAGGAGTTGAACTAGGGTCCACCGAGAAACAACTCCAGCTTAGTGGTCAGAGCGGGACTTGAACCCGCGACCTCCGGATTTCAAGTCCGGCGCCCTAACCACTCGGCCACGCTGCCTCACCTTTTAGTGAAGAACTTCCTTAGACAGACAGATTTACCTATCTCGGCAGCATCATCAGTAGAGATGGAGGAACTGACCTGGACATCCAGAGCCGCTTCAACAAGGCCAGAAACTCGCTCAACATGATCAATAAGGTATGGCGCTCCTCAACTTACAGTACTCGTACCAAGCTGAAACTCTATCACACCTGCGTCGCCACAACTCTCCTGAACCTTTTTGGTTCAGAATTTGGCGCTTAACGGAGAAGGATTAATCAAAACTCTCCACATTTCACACCAAGAGCCATCGGCGTATACTACACATCTTTTGGCTGAATGTCGTCTCAAATAAAGAGCTCTTTGAACGGTTTGGAACTAAACCAATGGCTATCATCAGTCCGGGATCGTTATCATTTTTGATAACCTCGACCAAAACAAACCATAAACCAATCGTTTTACAGGTTTTCGTTCACGTGACGTTATTTGGTAGCAACAGTGTATAATTCAATATGCCGGTCGACGAGGCGCTGCGATGAAAGGAGGTACTCACAACATCACAATGCAGCTTCTAAAATTAAATTTATGTTTGCTTTATAAAAGGGTTATGGGATTATGGAATAAAAACAGAAATGTACGGAAGAAAACTGTCTTCGTCCAAAGTTACTGCGAATTTTATTTCCAGATAGACACCGTGTGATATTTGTTCCGCGAGTAAAATGACACAGCGAAGGTAGACAACAAATATTCTGTTCACAAAAGCGTTGTTTATTGACACTAATATGACTAGTAGTAATCGGAGATTAGGGAAGTGCGTTCGGCATTTCAAAGGGGAAATATTGTGTTGTGGTTATTGGGGTAGATGAATATGCCTATGGTATATTGTCAAATAAAGGGTTATGGCGTATTGTGAAACTTGTATTTAGTCTGTGTACGAAAAGGTTTTAAAGGCTAGTTATATGGTATGGTTTTTGAGGAGGCAGTCGTCGCAGTCCATCGCGCGTGTACATATACTTGGCTGATTTGTTTTGCGACCGCAACGGGTCAGTTCGATCAAACATGGCGAACCGTTCAGAACAAACCACGTTCTGGTTGATATACAGGGTCCAGAAGTGGCACACACTTTCCTCAGGCCTTGATAAATTACACCTACGAAACTGTTCAACAACATAACAAAATAACTTACCGATCAAACAGCAATAAACGGGCAATAAAGCTTGTTCACCAACGAACAACCACGTTCTCGAACGTCCGAGAAACTGCGAAGCACGAGGCAGCATCCTTTGCGCAACGAAATTGTGACGTCATTCAAAATGGCGCTGAAAAGATGAACGCCCGGCCGGCCGACCGATCGAACGAAAAAACACGGGTCAGCTTTCGCTTGCGTGCACAGGAAACCTACGCGATCACAGGTAGCCCAGGAGATTAGGTAGCGTTCTTCCTTCGTCGAACGCAATAATAGCTTCCATTTTCACTCAGGCTTCATTTTCTTGGTAGCTGGCGAAGCTGCTTGTTCAACAGTCTGTAGTAAATATAAACGAAAAAGTGACAGTAAATACATCTTGAAGAGCTGTAATTTCGTTTCGTTTGCGTGATAACAAACAGTATAACTTGTAACAGTTAATTTAACAGCCGGGCTCGGCGTAGTAACACGTAAAATGCAAGTAGCTAACATGTTTACGGAATATTTGTTCCTCCAGAACTAACATTTAGAGAGCTTAAAACATATCGTGCAATACAAACGAGCCGAGAGAGAAAAAACCTGGCAAAAAACAGAGGTGTCAAACTCTACAAATTTCACGCGGATTACAGCGGAAGCCAACCTGATATATGACCTATGTCCTTCCAAAACCACAGGATTTTTGCTTTGCGAAATATTCAAAGATCCCCAGATCGTACCATACAAAAGGAGCAGATCCTTGGAGATATACTAGTTCGAGCAAAACTTCCTAAAGCGGCTATTACATGCGGATAGGAGTTGCGTAGACCTGTTACCCCATTGTTGTCACTCGCTGAATCCAACAATAAGCTTCATTATATTAATGACTGGTGTGCCAGAAAACTGACCTAGTTTGGCCGGCATTTCTTGAAAATATTTCAGGGCCACGAATGTGTGGACATTGAATCTTGAACTCAAAAATATAGGCAACTTACCTTTTAATGCATTTGCCGATTGACCGTCTCAGGCGATAAAAATACCTCACGTACGTCAGGCAAACATTAGGCGGGGATGAATAAAATCGTTGTCCTCTTCAATGTCGATATCATGTCGTTCGAATTCAAGCTTGAATTTTTCTTTAGGTCTTGCAGAAGTCTTTTTTGAAGACTCAGTCTTGCCACAAAATCGACATAAATTTGCTGTTTTGATTCTATGGGTACCAGCATCCGCCATCTCAATACCTAGGAACACATCAATTACAGATGTAGATATGGCCACCGTTACGAACAGCACATCGCAAATCAAAACAACCCCGTGCACTTTTTTCACAGATCGTGCACAACACTAAAAACAGATTAAATCCCAAGTATATAGCGTGAAGATTAACGACATATTTTTTGTGATTGTCGCAAAAATCTGCAAGCAACTTAAATCTAATGACAAAATGAAAAACATACCTGATCTGTATGCAAAATTGCAAGCGCTGTTTCACTTTACGAGTAGCATTTTACATCGTTTACACTGGTCTTCAGCCGCCATCTTCAAAACACGCGAGGCTCTTCCTTTCTTGGTACTTATCGAATAGAATTATGGATAAATTACCCGAGCATAATCGAACAAATAACGAGCAAAGCGAAGTGAATACGAAAATTCCCGATTTTTGAAATGGCCGCCATTATATGACGTTACATGGTTATCAAATCTGATAACGATCCCGGACTGATCATCCTGATGAGAAGATGCTGGAGGTGGATTGGCTAGTCAAAAAGCTTCCATTACGAAAACTACTTTACACTGGACGCCAGAAGGGAAATGAAAGAGGGGCCGCCCGAAGATCACGTGACAACGGAGAGTGGATAAAGAAACCAAGGAGATGGGGAAGACCTGGGAGGCATCAACCTTATGGCAAGGGATTGGCAGATGTGGAGGGAACACGATGGTGCCCTATATACCACTAAGGCGTGAAGGACATGAGTGAGTGAGTGAGTGAGTGAGTGAGTGAGTGAGTGAGTGAGTGAGTGAGTGAGTGAGTGAGTGAGTGAGTGAGTGAGTGAGTGAGTGAGTGAGTGAGTGAGTAACAGTAACAGTAACAGTAAATCTTTATTGCGCCTTACTCTCCAAAGGGAGGTATCGGTCTTGTTACAATAAAAGTGATGATATCTCGTAGAATTACTAATTAACTATATCTAACTAATACAACTGGTATAAAATTATTATATTCAATTATGTTTTAAATTTAGGATTTCTTTTCTCTTCTGAAACATTAAATACGTGTATTTACCTACTATTTTTGAAGTGTTTTCGTTTTCTAGGGTAAGTAAATACCGTATCTTATCCTCATCATTTAGTCTTTTGAAAACAACATCGTGTGTTGAAAGGAGAGAATGGAGCTCATTTCTAATGTTATCATACCTTGGGCAATACATCAAGAAGTGCTGCTCGTCCTCTATATAGCCTCTATTGCAGACTAAACACGTGAGTGAGTGAGTGAGTGAGTTTCTAATACGCTGCCTAAACACAGATAATACTGAGGTCTCATATTTTTAGGTATTCCAATCCTTCCATTCATGACTGATTGACTGGCTGAGTGATTAACTTACTTACTGACTGACTAACTAACTAACTAGCTAACTAACTAACTAACTAATTAACTAACTAATTAACTAACTAACTAACTAATTAATTAACTAACTAACTAACTAACTGATTGACTGACTGACTGACTGACTGACTGACAGATAGACAGACAGACAGACAGACAGACAGACTGACTAACTGACTGACTGCCGGCCTACCTGTCTGCCTGAATGACTGACTGCCTTACGCAACAAATTTAAATATACGCCTTTATCAACACTTTTTTCACCACTTTTTTCAGTGTAGCAGCGGGACGTTGCTCATCCAAATTCAGGATATGGTAGAAAAATGTCGATTTCAACGTTTACTTCTGCTATGATGATTCCTTGTTGTACTGTAGCCTGTATGCAGACGTCTGCTATCGTTCATTACAGCCTACTTGTGCTGTCATTTAAATACCAAGAACATTTGCTTTTTGATAAGTGAATAAAGATGGCGAATTTTAAGCTCGGTAATGAAATATTTGTGGAATAATGAAGTTTATTTCCTTGTTTGTGAGACTTAGCTGCGGTCTTTAATAACGGGGTACCCGCCAAGCGTCGTTGACAGTCTAGTGCCCGTTGTCCGTCTTAGAGAGGTGTCCCTCTCAGAGACTCTCAAAGAAAGTTCAGAAACAATGAAATGACTGAACAAAAGCATGGACCAATACAAGTTGTCCTTCTTATTGACATGTCCGCTAAGAGAGTTGACTTTACTCTCTCAGTTGTTCAAGCAGTTATCTCTTTTGCAGTTGCCTCCATAACAAGAATAGACTACAGAGTGCTTTCAAATATTTATTTAATAGGCCCATTTGTGTCTCATCCCTGTCTAAACTTATTAACTAGCATATCCTGAAACTGTCTACGCCTATTAAAATTACAAAAGCTGCTAAAGTATTGTGATCTTCCATAAGCTCTGAGTTCAAATTAAAGTTGCATTGATTTGAGCTTTTTAATTCCAAAAACCCGCGATCCCCGTTTCCTCTTTTGTTTGTTGATTCGTTTAATGTTTCTTAGTTTCTTTTAATTCATTCTTTTTTAGTGTTTTTGACGAGTAAGACATTATCTAACAGCAATTTCTGACAGCTTACAGCTGAATTCATGCAGAGTGTCGGAGAGATTCGAAGATGACACACTTCAAACACAAGCGACTAGACAAAAAATGATTTGAAAATCCAATGTTATCGTTAATAAGGAAAAAAACAATACATGTTCAACGTTAGCGTGACGCTGTAGTAGTTCCGTTAGAAAGATGTTCAAAGAGTTTCATTAGACTAGCGTTTTCTGGCTGGAAAAAACGTACAGACAGTTTAGATTAAGGTTCAGGCGATAGCCCAGAGATTACCAACTTTAGAAAAACAAGGTACTCACAGAGAGTTATTTGAGAAGTTTACAGCCTCTGAAAAGCAAAATCGCCGCAAGCTCGACAAAAAAGCGGTACAAAGCTGCTCGTTCTAATCAAAACGCATTAAGGCACTAACTTGGTCATTTCATCAACAGGAAAACTGGATACAATAAATGAAACCGTAAAAGCTTTGTCGCAAAGAGTTGGGGCGCTAAAAGAGGGAATTGAAAAAAAGTTAGATTTGATTAATCAGTCGAATGCAGCGTTGTCAGCGCAGGTTCAAGCGATTTCTCAGAGATTAACAACTTTGGAGAAACAAGGTACGTCTACAGTAGGTTGTAGTAAATCTCATTTATCTATTATATACATCATATTAGTTTTTACTTGTGCATATTCTTTATTCTTTTGTTAATATCTTTCTTGTCTGTGTATCGTGAGTCGACATCAGCCCCTCGGTGGCCAATCCCTTTCAACCAACTCATCAAATAAAGTTTACTACTAGTGAAGCTCTCCAAAGGAATCCACCCAGTTGTTACCACATGTGTCAGCCCAGTCCTGGTTACTTTCAGGTTACTCTTGCTGTTCCCAAAAAAAAGAAACCAGTCATAGTTTCTATCACATATATCAGCCTACATCATTTTAATTTCACATTACTTGTAAACTCTTCACAAAAGCAATCGGCCGACAAAAACACATTACGTCTGAAAAATCGTGTTTTAGTAATATTCGATTCTATGTTTGATAAAATCAAAGAACGT
>JAHPZR010030220.1:0-19666 GCA_019787425.1 Platygyra sinensis | reverse complement strand
CAGAAAACGCTAGTCTAATGAAAACTCTTTGAATATCTTTCTAACGAAGCTACTACAGCGTCACGCTAACGTTGAAACATGTATTGTTTTTTCCTTATTAACGATAACATTGGATTTTCAAATCATTTTTTGTCTAGTCGCTTGTGTTTGAAGTGTGTCATCTTCGAATCTCTCCGACACTCTGCATGAACTCAGCTGTAAGCTGTCAGAAATTGCAGTTAGATAATGTCTTACTCGTCAAAAACAACTAAAAAAAAGAATGAATTAAAAGAAACTAAGAAACATTGAACGAATCAAACAAACAAAAGAGGAAACGGGGATCACGGGTTTTGGAATTAAAAAGCTCAAATCAATGCAACTTTAATTTGAACTCAGAGCTTATGGAAGATCACAATACTTTAGCAGCTTTTGTAATTTTAATAAGGCGTAGACAGTTTCAGGATATGCTAGTTAATAAGTTTAGACAGGGATGAGACACAAATGGGCCTATTAAATAAATATTTGAAAGCACTCTGTAGTCTATTCTTGTTATGGAGGCAACTGCAAAAGAGATAACTGCTTGAACAACTGAGAGAGTAAAGTCAACTCTCTTAGCGGACATGTCAATAAGAAGGACAACTTGTATTGGTCCATGCTTTTGTTCAGTCATTTCATTGTTTCTGAACTCTCTTTGAGAGTCTCTGAGAGGGACACCTCTCTAAGACGGACAACGGGCACTAGACTGTCAACGACCGCTCGGCGGGTACCCCGTTATTAAAGACAGAAGCTAAATCTCACAAACTAGGAAATAAACTTCATTATTCCACAAATATTTCATTATCGAGCTTAAAATTCGCCATCTTTATTCACTTATCAAAAAAGCAAAATGTTCTTGGTATTTAAATGACAGCACAAGTAGGCTGTAATGAACGATAGCAGACGTCTGCATACAGGCTACAGTACAACAAGGAATCATCATAGTAGAAGTAAACGTTGAAATCGACATTTTTCTATCATATCCTGAATTTGGATGAGCAACGTCCCGCTGCTACATTGAAAAAAGTGGTGAAAAAAGTGTTGATAAAGGCGTATATTTAAATTTGTTGCGTAAGGCAGTCAGTCATTCAGGCAGACAGGTAGGCCGGGAGTCAGTCAGTTAGTCAGTCTGTCTGTCTGTCTGTCTATCTGTCAGTCAGTCCGTCAGTCAGTCAATCAGTTAGTTAGTTAGTTAGTTAATTAGTTAGTTAATTAGTTAGTTAGTTAGTTAGTTAGTTAGCTAGCTAGTTAGTTAGTCAGTCAGTAAGTAAGTTAATCACTCAGCCAGTCAATCAGTCATGAATGGAAGGATTGGAATACCTAAAAATATGAGACCTCAGTATTATCTGTGTTTAGGCAGCGTTTTAGAAACTCACTCACTCACTCACTCACTCACGTGTTTAGTCTGCAATAGAGGCTATATAGAGGACGAGCAGCACTTCTTGATGTATTGCCCAAGGTATGATAACATTAGAAATGAGCTCCATTCTCTCCTTTCAACACACGATGTTGTTTTCAAAAGACTAAATGATGAGGATAAGATACGGTATTTACTTACCCTAGAAAACGAAAACACTTCAAAAATAGTAGGTAAATACACGTATTTAATGTTTCAGAAGAGAAAAGAAATCCTAAATTCAAAACATAATTGAATATAATAATTTTATACCAGTTGTATTAGTTAGTTAGATATAGTTAATTAGTAATTCTACGAGTATCATTACTTTTATTGTAACAAGACCGATACCTCCCTTTGGAGAGTAAGGCGCAATAAAGATTTACTGTTACTGTTACTGTTACTCACTCACTCACTCACTCACTCACTCACTCACTCACTCATGTCCTTCACGCCTTAGTGGTATATAGGGCACCATCGTGTTACCTCCACATCTGCCAATCCCTTGCCATAAGGTTGATGCCTCCCCAGGTCTTCCCCATCTCCTTGATTTCTTTATCCACTGTCCGTTGTCACATGATCTTCGGGCGGCCCCTCTTCCATTTCCCTTCTGGCGTCCAGTGTAAAGTAGTTTTCGTAATGGAAGCTTTTTGACTAGCCAATCCACCTCCAGCATCTTCTCATCAGGATGATCAGTCCGGGATCGTTATCAGATTTGATAACCATGTAACGTCATATAATGGCGGCCATTTCAAAAATCGGGAATTTTCGTATTCACTTCGCTTTGCTCGTTATTTGTTCGATTATGCTCGGGTAATTTATCCATAATTCTATTCGATAAGTACCAAGAAAGGAAGAGCCTCGCGTGTTTTGAAGATGGCGGCTGAAGACCAGTGTAAACGATGTAAAATGCTACTCGTAAAGTGAAACAGCGCTTGCAATTTTGCATACAGATCAGGTATGTTTTTCATTTTGTCATTAGATTTAAGTTGCTTGCAGATTTTTGCGACAATCACAAAAAATATGTCGTTAATCTTCACGCTATATACTTGGGATTTAATCTGTTTTTAGTGTTGTGCACGATCTGTGAAAAAAGTGCACGGGGTTGTTTTAATTTGCGATGTGCTGTTCGTAACGGTGGCCATATCTACATCTGTAATTGATGTGTTCCTAGGTATTGAGATGGCGGATGCTGGTACCCATAGAATCAAAACAGCAAATTTATGTCGATTTTGTGGCAAGACTGAGTCTTCAAAAAAGACTTCTGCAAGACCTAAAGAAAAATTCAAGCTTGAATTCGAACGACATGATATCGACATTGAAGAGGACAACGATTTTATTCATCCCCGCCTAATGTTTGCCTGACGTACGTGAGGTATTTTTATCGCCTGAGACGGTCAATCGGCAAATGCATTAAAAGGTAAGTTGCCTATATTTTTGAGTTCAAGATTCAATGTCCACACATTCGTGGTCCTGAAATATTTTCAAGAAATGCCGGCCAAACTAGGTCAGTTTTCTGGCACACCAGTCATTAATATAATGAAGCTTATTGTTGGATTCAGCGAGTGACAACAATGGGGTAACAGGTCTACGCAACTCCTATCCGCATGTAATAGCCGCTTTAGGAAGTTTTGCTCGAACTAGTATATCTCCAAGGATCTGCTCCTTTGTATGGTACGATCTGGGGATCTTTGAATATTTCGCAAAGCAAAAATCCTGTGGTTTTGGAAGGACATAGGTCATATATCAGGTTGGCTTCCGCTGTAATCCGCGTGAAATTTGTAGAGTTTGACACCTCTGTTTTTTGCCAGGTTTTTTCTCTCTCGGCTCGTTTGTATTGCCAGATATGTTTTAAGCTCTCTAAATGTTAGCTCTGGAGGAACAAATATTCCGTGAACATGTTAGCTACTTGCATTTTACGTGTTACTACGCCGAGCCCGGCTGTTAAATTAACTGTTACAAGTTATACTGTTTGTTATCACGCAAACGAAACGAAATTACAGCTCTTCAAGATGTATTTACTGTCACTTTTTCGTTTATATTTACTACAGACTGTTGAACAAGCAGCTTCGCCAGCTACCAAGAAAATGAAGCCTGAGTAAAAATGGAAGATATTATCATATTAGTGTCAATAAACAACGCTTTTGTGAACAGAATATTTGTTGTCTACCTTCGCTGTGTCATTTTACTCGCGGAAACAAATATCACACGGTGTCTATCTGGAAATTAAATTCGCAGTAACTTTGGACGAAGACAGTTTTCTTCCGTACATTTCTGTTTTTATTCCATAATCCTATAACCCTTTTATGAAGCAAACATAAATTTAATTCAATGAAGCTGCATTGTGATGTTGTGAGTACCTCCTTTCATCGCAGCGCCTCGTCGACCGGCATATTGAATTATACACTGTTGCTACCAAATAACGTCACGTGAACGAAAACCTGTGAAACGATTGGTTTATGGTTTGTTTTGGTCGAGGTTATCAAAAATGATAACGATCTCGGACTGATGATAGCCATTGGTTTAGTTCCAAACCGTTCAAAGAGCTCTTTATTTGAGACGATATTCAGCCAAAAGATGTGTAGTATACGCCGATGGCTCTTGGTGTGAAATGTGGAGAGTTTTGATAAATCCTTCTCCGTTAAGCGCCAAATTCTGAACCAAAAAGGTTCAGGAGAGTTGTGGCGACGCAGGTGTGATAGAGTTTCAGCTTGGTACGAGTAAGTTGAGGAGCGCCATACCTTATTAATCATGTTGAGCGAGTTTCTGGCCTTGTTGAAGCGGCTCTGGATGTCCAGGTCAGTTCCTCCATCTCTACTGATGATGCTGCCGAGATAGGTAAATCTGTCTGTCTAAGGAAGTTCTTCACTAAAAGGTGAGGCAGCGTGGCCGAGTGGTTAGGGCGCCGGACTTGAAATCCGGAGGTCGTGGGTTCAAGTCCCGCTCTGACCACTAAGCTGGAGGTGTTTCTCGGTGGATCCTAGTTCAACTCCTCAGTCATGCTTGTAAATAGCCAACTGGTATAAATAAATAAATAAATAAATAAATTGACTTTGTTTAACGAGGGTAGCACATAACAGTCTTCGACTGACAAACCCGTGGCCCTCGAATTCCCGATCGAATTGGAATTTAGAAATGTTGATTTTTGAGGAGGGAGGAAAACCGGAGAACCCGGAGAAAAACCCTCGGAGCTAGGGCGAGAACCAACAACAAACTCAACCCACATATGACGTCGGGTGGGAGGCGAGCGCTCTCACCACTGCGCCACCCCAGCTCCCCTGGTCTGCCTCCCGCCAGTTGGGATTTTTAACCTGTTATGTTCATTTGAAATATTTGTTTCCTTCAGTTTGAGTGACATGCCTGTGAACTAGCTAGGTGTAGCTAAGTGCATGACCACTATAAACAAACATTTGACATTTTTTTTGACATTATCAATCTGGATTGGTCGTGTGTTAGTAGTGTTCAGTGCCATAATTTCGGTCTTCTTGCTGCTGATGTGGAGTCCAACTTGCTTTGCAAAGGTGTTCAGGCGTTGCGTCATCTCTTGAATGTGTGTGTGGGTGTGTGAAAGTAAGGCTAGATCATCAGCGTAATCCAGATCTTCCAAGTAGGAAAAGGGGGTCCATCGGATGCCCCTAATCTGATCCTCAGTGGTGCGCCGCATTATCCAATCCACGACAAGGTTAAAAAGCAATGTGGACATGACAAACCCCTGTCTGACACCAGTGTGGACTTCAAATAAGATGTCACTATCACCAACACAGCAGGCTAAGTTGTCATAGAAGCTTTTGATGATCTCAGCAAGGTAGGAGGGGATTCCTCACGCTCGTAACATCTTCCAGAGGCTGTGCCGGTGCACACTGTCGAAGGCCTTGGTAAAATCTACAAAGCTCACATAGAGAGTTCGCTGCCATTCGGTACTCTGTTCAATAATATTTCTCAGCGTAAAAGTATAATCGATACAACCCCCTTCCTCTCCTGAAACCTGCACGTTCCTCGGGGATTTTAAGGTCCACAGCCACTGATAGGCGCTTCATGATGACTTTCGCTAAGATCTTACTAGGAGTGGATAATAGTGTAATGCAACGCCAGTTGCTACATTCAGATAGATCTCCTTTCTTTGGTATCTTGATGATGATACCCTGATTCCCACATCAGGGATTTTCCTTCTGTAACATATGGTAGTGAAAAGTGGTTGCAAGATGCTTGGGGTGGTCACAGCATCTGCGTCGAAAAGCTCAGCATTAAGGCGGTCTTTGCCAGGTGCCTTGTGGTTTCTTAGAGAATTAATGGCCGCAGTGATCTCTTCTTTCTTTGTTGGTCCGGTGTCAACACTCAGGTCCTCCTCAGCTTCTGGTATATCGATCAGGCTCTTCTTCCGGTGCTGGTCTGTTGAGTACTTCCTTGAAATGCTCCACCCAACGTGCTTCTTGGTCGTTTTCAGAGGTGAGGAGCTGTCCTTGTTTATCTCGTATGGGGACATTTCTGTTGCCACTGTATTTCCCAATGATCAAGTTTCTTTTTCCTAGTCTTCTGCATCCCCAGGCAGGTTTTACTTGTTTCATCGAAGATGTTCCTCACTTGCTTCCACTGTTGATTTACAGTGTCTCCTATGTTACTCAGGGCATGGAACCTGTTCATCAGCTGTAGGACAGAGGCATTTTTAGTCCTAGGGTCTTGTAGTCTGTTGATGTCATATCTAGGAGTAATGTATTTGTTTGATCCAGCTGCTCTGAGTTTCAGTCTCACCTTTGCAGTCATAAGGTGGCGATGGCTGCTTGCATCAGCCCCTCTTCTTACTCTTACGTCAAGCAGGGAGCAACGTCACATGCTGTTAACCATGAGATGGTCTATTGGGTTTTGATCCCGTTCATTTGGGGATGTTCAGGTGAGTTTGTAAATGTTGCGATGCGGGAATAAAGTTCCACCAGTGATCATGTTATCGATTGTAAACCACCTACCAGCCTCTCTCCATTGTCATTCTGCACTCTGCATCCTTCTCTACCCATTGCCCTTCAAAATTCACGTTGACCGAGCCCACCTTGGCGTTAAGATCACCCATCACCAGCAGGAGGTCTCTACAATGGGCGTTCTCAAGTGTCGCATGCAGCATGCTCATAGAAGGCTTCTTTATCTCTGTCATTACTGTCATTAGTAGGTGCATAACATGGCATGATGAACAAAAGAAATTAATTATTCATCCCTCATCGTCGATGCGATCTCTTTTGTTTTATTCACCTAAGCCTTGGAGCCAAGTTAGAATTTTATATATCGGAATTGAGCTCTTCCAGCCGCTACTGATCTCCCTTGGTGTTTGTATTATTCCAATTCACAGATAGCACTTGTTAGAAGGTTTTTGTTTCGTCCCTTCGTTCGCATTTTCACCCGTGCATTACATCAAGAGAATAATTATGATCATGTTCTCTTGATTTCATTTAGCCACTCAAGCCCTCGCAGTTTATATACTACAGACACCGCAGGTTTTAAAGTGTCTATACGGCCAAAAATTTTTTTAAGGTTTTGGTATCTCTATAACATCTAAAAATGTATTCAAACCAAAAAAAGAGAAATTTCGATGCTTTTTGCCATTAAATCAAGATTTAAATTTCCCGCTTTGGCCACGCCCAGTTAAGTTGACCGCGTAATGAAAGATTGGCGACGAATGACGTCACTTCAGGAACATATAACGCTTCATCTTTATATTTTGCTTGCTTTACGACCGCAATGCATCGGCAACTTAAGTTTGTGTTCTTTTTGTTGAGGAAAACTCCTCAACACTACTGAACAACATTTACCTGAATTAGAAGGATTTCGTGATTCCTGACATGACCTCACGACCCATTCAGAAACCCAGACTTTTTTTGCACTGACAAATGGTCATCTTCATTGGTCGTGGCTGAAGAGGGAACTTTAAAGCTACATCTTAGGGCGTTAAATGTCAGAATCCAATTTTTTTCTTAGAACTGATACTTTTTTTACACATTAGAGAGATACCATAACTATAAAATCCCTGTTGGCCGTATAGACACTTTAAAAATAGAAACTATAAATATATGCGACGACAAAAATTGATTGTATTAACTATTTGTGTTTGCTTTACTTCAGTCGGGGCAGGTTACGCTCTGTTGTTCCCAAGAAAAGGAACCAGTGACTACGTCATGGCACGTGGCATATCAAGCCTCACAGCCGTGACAGTTTGTATGTGGATGAAAACCGCTGATACAGGAAATGGAGGAACGCCGCTCAGCTATGCTGTGTCTGCGGGATCAGACAACGAACTGGTTTTGTCTGACTACAGAAACTTTTGGTTTGTTGTGGGAGGCACAGACAGGAAAAAAACAGGATAATACAGTCTCATGAGGACACAAATCTTTCGTCCTCCGTTCCTTCCGATGAAGGACACCTATTGATCATGAAATTGTGCTACTTTTCTAGAAATAATTAATCGGATGAGATTCCAAACAGCATTATTATTGATCGTTTTATTATTATTATTATTATTATTATTATTGATCGTGCAAACTAGGCATTTTTAATTAGAAGTTTAAGCATTTAAACTGTGGTTAATGAGCTCTGTAGATTATATCATAACTGTCATCTATAGTTGTCACTGATTCTGTTATCCGCCCCCCATTAGCCATTGTGCAATAGCCTTAGGTCAATGTCCAATGTAACGTAATCATATGCCATATGGCTAATCATACGACAAAGCTCCCAGTGTTTTTCCACCATGCTCTCATGTGATCTCAGCATGCTATAGCCCTCCCAACTCCTCCAATCCTCAATTAGTAATCCCATTGTCTTCTGACCCTGTCTCAGTTGTGAGCTATTGTTCAATCTTTTAAATGAGCATCAACACTTCAATGATGCAAAACTTTGGCTTGGAAGATCTCTCACACTTGCAGTCTTGGCGCAATCGTTTTAAAATATCTTGTCCGGGTGGAAATGGCTTCTGATTGGTTTACGAGGATTTATCGATCGATTTTGGCAGAACAAATTTCCTCCAAAATCAAGATATGGCGTGCAAACTAGGTCGCGGGCTCTTCTTCAGCCCGCAATTTTCCGGAAAAGTTCATTTCATTGACTATTCAAACGAGTATAAATTTATACATGTTCCGAGCTCAGTCTCTCCTAAATATGATGTCAGCCAGAATCATTTTATAATTTCCACCCTTCCCAAAGTTACAATGTAGATCACAGTGTTGTAGGCTCCCTTCACCCTAGAATTTTTGGTTTTCTACGTACAAGTGAAGTTACTTGTAATAGCAGTTGTTTTGCCCCCTACTGTCCATCTTTGTTTAAGGGTGATTTCCTTTATCCCTAACATTAAATCCCTCAACCACATGCTTGTTTCCATTAAACAATCTTAAACCGCCTTTTGCAAAGGCTATACCTTAACCCTAGCAAGGTCCACCACCTCTATCTGTTCTGTGATGGCTATGAGAGACTACCCTCTACAATGTAAACCAGCTGCTACAGCCCCTGCGTTTACCTTCACCAGTGCCAAGTGGCTCTCCCGTGCCTCCTGGACTGAGGAGCTTCGTTCTGTACTGCAAGGTTTTGGCCTACCTGCTGATCACTATTCACACCCAGCTTATGTCTTGGTGCAGCTACTACTGCAGCGGCGGCAGGTGTGTCTTCGTGGCTTATTAAGGTATTGCGCCGCGGGAGCCCAGACTGTTATGAACGTTACATCATATCAAACACTTCAAAAACACTATTCGCTATCCCTAAGAAATTAGTCACGGATAATTCTAATGTTGCAATTTAGGTCTACTATAAGTTCTTCTTGGACCCTTTCAGGCCTATTATCAACATGCAAATTCTCCCCTCTGGCTTTCCCCATTTACTAACACTAGTCGGTTGAAAAAGCTCAAATCACAACAGGCCTAATATTCTCTATTCTGTCACGGTACAATTTCTCCTCCTTTACTGACTTCCATGTAGCAATACTCACATTAATTTTGTTGCCGCCTACACCACTGGGCTGAAAGGGTCAGTCATTTAAGTTTAAAAACTACACTATCTATTTATTCATAACTTAGTGAATCACGTTAACATGAGTCTTCGCACACCATGCTCCTAATGTACCTCAGTGTGGATGGCAAACCTCCCACTACTAAGGAGGTCTGCCTTGCTTCTTTTTTTTTTTACTGTGGGGAGATTGTGTTCACCCCCTCCCCTTCTCAGGTTAGTAGTGGGCTCACACAATCGTGGCAGGGTAGTGCAACCTAGGCTGCACTTTGCCCCACAGTAAGTGATATGGCCACCCTTGGTAATAGGTCCGGATCTCTCCAGGGATGGTGCCATCGTACCATCTGACCTATTGACCTCCCAGAAGGGCACCCCTCTTCTGGTCCATTCTATGTTTCATTTATTTCCCCCAACATAAGGTTTTCCCTCGAGATAGCAGCTATCTCGAGGGAAAACCTTATGTTGGGGGAAATAAATGAAACATAAGATGGACCAGAAGAGGGGTGCCCTTCTGGGAGGTCAATAGGTCAGATGGTACGATGGCACCATCCCTGGAGAGATCCGGACCTATTACCAAGGGTGGCCATATCACTTACTGTGGGGCAAAGTGCAGCCTAGGTTGCACTACCCTGCCACGATTGTGTGAGCCCACTACTAACCTGAGAAGGGGAGGGGGTGAACACAATCTCCCCACAGTAAAAAAAAAAAAGAAGCAAGGCAGACCTCCTTAGTAGTGGGAGGTTTGCCATCCACACTGAGGTACATTAGGAGCATGGTGTGCGAAGACTCATGTTAACGTGATTCACTAAGTTATGAATAAATAGATAGTGTAGTTTTTAAACTTAAATGACTGACCCTTTCAGCCCAGTGGTGTAGGCGGCAACAAAATTAATGTGAGTATTGCTACATGGAAGTCAGTAAAGGAGGAGAAATTGTACCGTGACAGAATAGAGAATATTAGGCCTGTTGTGATTTGAGCTTTTTCAACCGACTAGTGTTAGTAAATGGGGAAAGCCAGAGGGGAGAATTTGCATGTTGATAATAGGCCTGAAAGGGTCCAAGAAGAACTTATAGTAGACCTAAATTGCAACATTAGAATTATCCGTGACTAATTTCTTAGGGATAGCGAATAGTGTTTTTGAAGTGTTTGATATGATGTAACGTTCATAACAGTCTGGGCTCCCGCGGCGCAATACCTTAATAAGCCACGAAGACACACCTGCCGCCGCTGCAGTAGTAGCTGCACCAAGACATAAGCTGGGTGTGAATAGTGATCAGCAGGTAGGCCAAAACCTTGCAGTACAGAACGAAGCTCCTCAGTCCAGGAGGCACGGGAGAGCCACTTGGCACTGGTGAAGGTAAACGCAGGGGCTGTAGCAGCTGGTTTACATTGTAGAGGGTAGTCTCTCATAGCCATCACAGAACAGATAGAGGTGGTGGACCTTGCTAGGGTTAAGGTATAGCCTTTGCAAAAGGCGGTTTAAGATTGTTTAATGGAAACAAGCATGTGGTTGAGGGATTTAATGTTAGGGATAAAGGAAATCACCCTTAAACAAAGATGGACAGTAGGGGGCAAAACAACTGCTATTACAAGTAACTTCACTTGTACGTAGAAAACCAAAAATTCTAGGGTGAAGGGAGCCTACAACACTGTGATCTACATTGTAACTTTGGGAAGGGTGGAAATTATAAAATGATTCTGGCTGACATCATATTTAGGAGAGACTGAGCTCGGAACATGTATAAATTTATACTCGTTTGAATAGTCAATGAAATGAACTTTTCCGGAAAATTGCGGGCTGAAGAAGAGCCCGCGACCTAGTTTGCACGCCATATCTTGATTTTGGAGGAAATTTGTTCTGCCAAAATCGATCGATAAATCCTCGTAAACCAATCAGAAGCCATTTCCACCCGGACAAGATATTTTAAAACGATTGCGCCAAGACTGCAAGTGTGAGAGATCTTCCAAGCCAAAGTTTTGCATCATTGAAGTGTTGATGCTCATTTAAAAGATTGAACAATAGCTCACAACTGAGACAGGGTCAGAAGACAATGGGATTACTAATTGAGGATTGGAGGAGTTGGGAGGGCTATAGCATGCTGAGATCACATGAGAGCATGGTGGAAAAACACTGGGAGCTTTGTCGTATGATTAGCCATATGGCATATGATTACGTTACATTGGACATTGACCTAAGGCTATTGCACAATGGCTAATGGGGGGCGGATAACAGAATCAGTGACAACTATAGATGACAGTTATGATATAATCTACAGAGCTCATTAACCACAGTTTAAATGCTTAAACTTCTAATTAAAAATGCCTAGTTTGCACGATCAATAATAATAATAATAATAATAATAATAAAACGATCAATAATAATGCTGTTTGGAATCTCATCCGATTAATTATTTCTAGAAAAGTAGCACAATTTCATGATCAATAGGTGTCCTTCATCGGAAGGAACGGAGGACGAAAGATTTGTGTCCTCATGAGACTGTATTATCCTGTTTTTTTCCTGTCTGTGCCTCCCACAACAAACCAAAAGTTTCTGTAGTCAGACAAAACCAGTTCGTTGTCTGATCCCGCAGACACAGCATAGCTGAGCGGCGTTCCTCCATTTCCTGTATCAGCGGTTTTCATCCACATACAAACTGTCACGGCTGTGAGGCTTGATATGCCACGTGCCATGACGTAGTCACTGGTTCCTTTTCTTGGGAACAACAGAGCGTAACCTGCCCCGACTGAAGTAAAGCAAACACAAATAGTTAATACAATCAATTTTTGTCGTCGCATATATTTATAGTTTCTATTTTTAAAGTGTCTATACGGCCAACAGGGATTTTATAGTTATGGTATCTCTCTAATGTGTAAAAAAAGTATCAGTTCTAAGAAAAAAATTGGATTCTGACATTTAACGCCCTAAGATGTAGCTTTAAAGTTCCCTCTTCAGCCACGACCAATGAAGATGACCATTTGTCAGTGCAAAAAAAGTCTGGGTTTCTGAATGGGTCGTGAGGTCATGTCAGGAATCACGAAATCCTTCTAATTCAGGTAAATGTTGTTCAGTAGTGTTGAGGAGTTTTCCTCAACAAAAAGAACACAAACTTAAGTTGCCGATGCATTGCGGTCGTAAAGCAAGCAAAATATAAAGATGAAGCGTTAATATGTTCCTGAAGTGACGTCATTCGTCGCCAATCTTTCATTACGCGGTCAACTTAACTGGGCGTGGCCAAAGCGGGAAATTTAAATCTTGATTTAATGGCAAAAAGCATCGAAATTTCTCTTTTTTTGGTTTGAATACATTTTTAGATGTTATAGAGATACCAAAACCTTAAAAAAATTTTTGGCCGTATAGACACTTTAAAACCTGCGGTGTCTGTAGTATATAAACTGCGAGGGCTTGAGTGGCTAAATGAAATCAAGAGAACATGATCATAATTATTCTCTTGATGTAATGCACGGGTGAAAATGCGAACGAAGGGACGAAACAAAAACCTTCTAACAAGTGCTATCTGTGAATTGGAATAATACAAACACCAAGGGAGATCAGTAGCGGCTGGAAGAGCTCAATTCCGATATATAAAATTCTAACTTGGCTCCAAGGCTTAGGTGAATAAAACAAAAGAGATCGCATCGACGATGAGGGATGAATAATTAATTTCTTTTGTTCATCATGCCATGTTATGCACCTACTAATGACAGTAATGACAGAGATAAAGAAGCCTTCTATGAGCATGCTGCATGCGACACTTGAGAACGCCCATTGTAGAGACCTCCTGCTGGTGATGGGTGATCTTAACGCCAAGGTGGGCTCGGTCAACGTGAATTTTGAAGGGCAATGGGTAGAGAAGGATGCAGAGTGCAGAATGACAATGGAGAGAGGCTGGTAGGTGGTTTACAATCGATAACATGATCACTGGTGGAACTTTATTCCCGCATCGCAACATTTACAAAACTCACCTGAACATCCCCAAATGAACGGGATCAAAACCCAATAGACCATCTCATGGTTAACAGCATGTGACGTTGCTCCCTGCTTGACGTAAGAGTAAGAAGAGGGGCTGATGCAAGCAGCCATCGCCACCTTATGACTGCAAAGGTGAGACTGAAACTCAGAGCAGCTGGATCAAACAAATACATTACTCCTAGATATGACATCAACAGACTACAAGACCCTAGGACTAAAAATGCCTCTGTCCTACAGCTGATGAACAGGTTCCATGCCCTGAGTAACATAGGAGACACTGTAAATCAACAGTGGAAGCAAGTGAGGAACATCTTCGATGAAACAAGTAAAACCTGCCTGGGGATGCAGAAGACTAGGAAAAAGAAACTTGATCATTGGGAAATACAGTGGCAACAGAAATGTCCCCATACGAGATAAACAAGGACAGCTCCTCACCTCTGAAAACGACCAAGAAGCACGTTGGGTGGAGCATTTCAAGGAAGTACTCAACAGACCAGCACCGGAAGAAGAGCCTGATCGATATACCAGAAGCTGAGGAGGACCTGAGTGTTGACACCGGACCAACAAAGAAAGAAGAGATCACTGCGGCCATTAATTCTCTAAGAAACCACAAGGCACCTGGCAAAGACCGCCTTAATGCTGAGCTTTTCGACGCAGATGCTGTGACCACCCCAAGCATCTTGCAACCACTTTTCACTACCATATGTTACAGAAGGAAAATCCCTGATGTGGGAATCAGGGTATCATCATCAAGATACCAAAGAAAGGAGATCTATCTGAATGTAGCAACTGGCGTTGCATTACACTATTATCCACTCCTAGTAAGATCTTAGCGAAAGTCATCATGAAGCGCCTATCAGTGGCTGTGGACCTTAAAATCCCCGAGGAACGTGCAGGTTTCAGGAGAGGAAGGGGGTTGTATCGATTATACTTTTACGCTGAGAAATATTATTGAACAGAGTACCGAATGGCAGCGAACTCTCTATGTGAGCTTTGTAGATTTTACCAAGGCCTTCGACAGTGTGCACCGGCACAGCCTCTGGAAGATGTTACGAGCGTGAGGAATCCCCTCCTACCTTGCTGAGATCATCAAAAGCTTCTATGACAACTTAGCCTGCTGTGTTGGTGATAGTGACATCTTATTTGAAGTCCACACTGGTGTCAGACAGGGGTTTGTCATGTCCACATTGCTTTTTAACCTTGTCGTGGATTGGATAATGCGGCGCACCACTGAGGATCAGATTAGGGGCATCCGATGGACCCCCTTTTCCTACTTGGAAGATCTGGATTACGCTGATGATCTAGCCTTACTTTCACACACCCACACACACATTCAAGAGATGACGCAACGCCTGAACACCTTTGCAAAGCAAGTTGGACTCCACATCAGCAGCAAGAAGACCGAAATTATGGCACTGAACACTACTAACACACGACCAATCCAGATTGATAATGTCAAAAAAAATGTCAAATGTTTGTTTATAGTGGTCATGCACTTAGCTACACCTAGCTAGTTCACAGGCATGTCACTCAAACTGAAGGAAACAAATATTTCAAATGAACATAACAGGTTAAAAATCCCAACTGGCGGGAGGCAGACCAGGGGAGCTGGGGTGGCGCAGTGGTGAGAGCGCTCGCCTCCCACCCGACGTCATATGTGGGTTGAGTTTGTTGTTGGTTCTCGCCCTAGCTCCGAGGGTTTTTCTCCGGGTTCTCCGGTTTTCCTCCCTCCTCAAAAATCAACATTTCTAAATTCCAATTCGATCGGGAATTCGAGGGCCACGGGTTTGTCAGTCGAAGACTGTTATGTGCTACCCTCGTTAAACAAAGTCAATTTATTTATTTATTTATTTATTTATACCAGTTGGCTATTTACAAGCATGACTGAGGAGTTGAACTAGGATCCACCGAGAAACACCTCCAGCTTAGTGGTCAGAGCGGGACTTGAACCCACGACCTCCGGATTTCAAGTCCGGCGCCCTAACCACTCGGCCACGCTGCCTCACCTTTTAGTGAAGAACTTCCTTAGACAGACAGATTTACCTATCTCGGCAGCATCATCAGTAGAGATGGAGGAACTGACCTGGACATCCAGAGCCGCTTCAACAAGGCCAGAAACTCGCTCAACATGATTAATAAGGTATGGCGCTCCTCAACTTACTCGTACCAAGCTGAAACTCTATCACACCTGCGTCGCCACAACTCTCCTGAACCTTTTTGGTTCAGAATTTGGCGCTTAACGGAGAAGGATTTATCAAAACTCTCCACATTTCACACCAAGAGCCATCGGCGTATACTACACATCTTTTGGCTGAATATCGTCTCAAATAAAGAGCTCTTTGAACGGTTTGGAACTAAACCAATGGCTATCATCAGTCCGAGATCGTTATCATTTTTGATAACCTCGACCAAAACAAACCATAAACCAATCGTTTCACAGGTTTTCGTTCACGTGACGTTATTTGGTAGCAACAGTGTATAATTCAATATGCCGGTCGACGAGGCGCTGCGATGAAAGGAGGTACTCACAACATCACAATGCAGCTTCATTGAATTAAATTTATGTTTGCTTCATAAAAGGGTTATAGGATTATGGAATAAAAACAGAAATGTACGGAAGAAAACTGTCTTCGTCCAAAGTTACTGCGAATTTAATTTCCAGATAGACACCGTGTGATATTTGTTTCCGCGAGTAAAATGACACAGCGAAGGTAGACAACAAATATTCTGTTCACAAAAGCGTTGTTTATTGACACTAATATGATAATATCTTCCATTTTTACTCAGGCTTCATTTTCTTGGTAGCTGGCGAAGCTGCTTGTTCAACAGTCTGTAGTAAATATAAACGAAAAAGTGACAGTAAATACATCTTGAAGAGCTGTAATTTCGTTTCGTTTGCGTGATAACAAACAGTATAACTTGTAACAGTTAATTTAACAGCCGGGCTCGGCGTAGTAACACGTAAAATGCAAGTAGCTAACATGTTCACGGAATATTTGTTCCTCCAGAGCTAACATTTAGAGAGCTTAAAACATATCTGGCAATACAAACGAGCCGAGAGAGAAAAAACCTGGCAAAAAACAGAGGTGTCAAACTCTACAAATTTCACGCGGATTACAGCGGAAGCCAACCTGATATATGACCTATGTCCTTCCAAAACCACAGGATTTTTGCTTTGCGAAATATTCAAAGATCCCCAGATCGTACCATACAAAAGGAGCAGATCCTTGGAGATATACTAGTTCGAGCAAAACTTCCTAAAGCGGCTATTACATGCGGATAGGAGTTGCGTAGACCTGTTACCCCATTGTTGTCACTCGCTGAATCCAACAATAAGCTTCATTATATTAATGACTGGTGTGCCAGAAAACTGACCTAGTTTGGCCGGCATTTCTTGAAAATATTTCAGGACCACGAATGTGTGGACATTGAATCTTGAACTCAAAAATATAGGCAACTTACCTTTTAATGCATTTGCCGATTGACCGTCTCAGGCGATAAAAATACCTCACGTACGTCAGGCAAACATTAGGCGGGGATGAATAAAATCGTTGTCCTCTTCAATGTCGATATCATGTCGTTCGAATTCAAGCTTGAATTTTTCTTTAGGTCTTGCAGAAGTCTTTTTTGAAGACTCAGTCTTGCCACAAAATCGACATAAATTTGCTGTTTTGATTCTATGGGTACCAGCATCCGCCATCTCAATACCTAGGAACACATCAATTACAGATGTAGATATGGCCACCGTTACGAACAGCACATCGCAAATTAAAACAACCCCGTGCACTTTTTTCACAGATCGTGCACAACACTAAAAACAGATTAAATCCCAAGTATATAGCGTGAAGATTAACGACATATTTTTTGTGATTGTCGCAAAAATCTGCAAGCAACTTAAATCTAATGACAAAATGAAAAACATACCTGATCTGTATGCAAAATTGCAAGCGCTGTTTCACTTTACGAGTAGCATTTTACATCGTTTACACTGGTCTTCAGCCGCCATCTTCAAAACACGCGAGGCTCTTCCTTTCTTGGTACTTATCGAATAGAATTATGGATAAATTACCCGAGCATAATCGAACAAATAACGAGCAAAGCGAAGTGAATACGAAAATTCCCGATTTTTGAAATGGCCGCCATTATATGACGTTACATGGTTATCAAATCTGATAACGATCCCGGACTGATCATCCTGATGAGAAGATGCTGGAGGTGGATTGGCTAGTCAAAAAGCTTCCATTACGAAAACTACTTTACACTGGACGCCAGAAGGGAAATGGAAGAGGGGCCGCCCGAAGATCATGTGACAACGGACAGTGGATAAAGAAATCAAGGAGATGGGGAAGACCTGGGGAGGCATCAACCTTATGGCAAGGGATTGGCAGATGTGGAGGTAACACGATGGTGCCCTATATACCACTAAGGCGTGAAGGACATGAGTGAGTGAGTGAGTGAGTGAGTGAGTGAGTGAGTGAGTAACAGTAACAGTAACAGTAAATCTTTATTGCGCCTTACTCTCCAAAGGGAGGTATCGGTCTTGTTACAATAAAAGTAATGATACTCGTAGAATTACTAATTAACTATATCTAACTAACTAATACAACTGGTATAAAATTATTATATTCAATTATGTTTTGAATTTAGGATTTCTTTTCTCTTCTGAAACATTAAATACGTGTATTTACCTACTATTTTTGAAGTGTTTTCGTTTTCTAGGGTAAGTAAATACCGTATCTTATCCTCATCATTTAGTCTTTTGAAAACAACATCGTGTGTTGAAAGGAGAGAATGGAGCTCATTTCTAATGTTATCATACCTTGGGCAATACATCAAGAAGTGCTGCTCGTCCTCTATATAGCCTCTATTGCAGACTAAACACGTGAGTGAGTGAGTGAGTGAGTGAGTTTCTAAAACGCTGCCTAAACACAGATAATACTGAGGTCTCATATTTTTAGGTATTCCAATCCTTCCATTCATGACTGATTGACTGGCTGAGTGATTAACTTACTTACTGACTGACTAACTAACTAGCTAGCTAACTAACTAACTAACTAACTAACTAATTAACTAACTAATTAACTAACTAACTAACTAACTGATTGACTGACTGACGGACTGACTGACAGATAGACAGACAGACAGACAGACTGACTAACTGACTGACTCCCGGCCTACCTGTCTGCCTGAATGACTGACTGCCTTACGCAACAAATTTAAATATACGCCTTTATCAACACTTTTTTCACCACTTTTTTCAATGTAGCAGCGGGACGTTGCTCATCCAAATTCAGGATATGATAGAAAAATGTCGATTTCAACGTTTACTTCTACTATGATGATTCCTTGTTGTACTGTAGCCTGTATGCAGACGTCTGCTATCGTTCATTACAGCCTACTTGTGCTGTCATTTAAATACCAAGAACATTTTGCTTTTTTGATAAGTGAATAAAGATGGCGAATTTTAAGCTCGATAATGAAATATTTGTGGAATAATGAAGTTTATTTCCTAGTTTGTGAGATTTAGCTTCTGTCTTTAATAACGGGGTACCCGCCGAGCGGTCGTTGACAGTCTAGTGCCCGTTGTCCGTCTTAGAGAGGTGTCCCTCTCAGAGACTCTCAAAGAGAGTTCAGAAACAATGAAATGACTGAACAAAAGCATGGACCAATACAAGTTGTCCTTCTTATTGACATGTCCGCTAAGAGAGTTGACTTTACTCTCTCAGTTGTTCAAGCAGTTATCTCTTTTGCAGTTGCCTCCATAACAAGAATAGACTACAGAGTGCTTTCAAATATTTATTTAATAGGCCCATTTGTGTCTCATCCCTGTCTAAACTTATTAACTAGCATATCCTGAAACTGTCTACGCCTTATTAAAATTACAAAAGCTGCTAAAGTATTGTGATCTTCCATAAGCTCTGAGTTCAAATTAAAGTTGCATTGATTTGAGCTTTTTAATTCCAAAACCCGTGATCCCCGTTTCCTCTTTTGTTTGTTTGATTCGTTCAATGTTTCTTAGTTTCTTTTAATTCATTCTTTTTTTTAGTTGTTTTTGACGAGTAAGACATTATCTAACTGCAATTTCTGACAGCTTACAGCTGAGTTCATGCAGAGTGTCGGAGAGATTCGAAGATGACACACTTCAAACACAAGCGACTAGACAAAAAATGATTTGAAAATCCAATGTTATCGTTAATAAGGAAAAAACAATACATGTTTCAACGTTAGCGTGACGCTGTAGTAGCTTCGTTAGAAAGATATTCAAAGAGTTTTCATTAGACTAGCGTTTTCTGGCTGGAAAAAACGTACA
>JAHPZR010030219.1:5000-11895 GCA_019787425.1 Platygyra sinensis | reverse complement strand
TAGAGTTAGTGATGTAATCATATTTGTATTGTAGGTATTGTTTTCCTAGTGTTATCGTTAATAAGATTATTGAAGGGAAAAAAAAATACTCCTCCAGAAGCGCAACCAATTAAAATGCAGGATTTGCATTACTCCATTGGTTTGGCGCTACTAACAAACAATTACATTATAAGCAATATTCCTATCGACGGCGAACTGTCTTTATACAAATATAGTATAGGGGTGTATAGTACTGTATAAGGGTGTATACTGTAAAGGGGTGCCTAGTGCTGTATAGGAGTGTGAAGTAATGTATAAAGGTGTATAGTGTTGTATAGGGGTATTTAGTGCTGTATAGAGGTGTGAAGTACTGTATAAAGGTGTATAGTGTCGTATGGTGGTGTATACTGCTCTATAGGGGGGGTATGGTGCTGTATAGGGACGTAGAGTGCTGTATAGGGGTGTATGGTGCTATAAAAAGGTGCATAGTGCTGGATAGGAGTGTCTAGTGCTGTATAGGGGTGTATTTAAGCAATAGACCACAAGTTTCTATGGTTTATAGGCTGATAAACCACGCGGGTTGTTGATAGAACACGAGAAGAATTTGTAAATCACGAGCCGCAGGCGAGTGATTTACGAATTCTTCGAGTGTTCTACCAACATCCCAAGTGGTTTATCAGCCTATAAACCACAGAAACTTGTGGTCTATTGCTTTTATATAATAATTGAGAAGACGCGCGATTTTTCCATGGGTTTACCGGCACAATAAACCATAGCTGATTGACCAATCAGAGCGCGCGCATTGATTTTGTTATTGTATAAAGAACAGTATAGGAGTGTATAGTGCTGTATAAAGGTGTGTAGTACTGCATAGGAGTGTATAGTATACTGTATAGGGGTGTATAGTGCCTTATAAGAGTGCATAGTGCTGTATAGGGGTGGGTTGTACTGTAAAGCGGTGTATAAGGGTATATAGTGCTTTATAGGGGGGTAAAGCACGATATAGGGGTGAATAGTGCTGTGTAAAGGTATGTTGTACTGTATAAGGGTATATAATACTGTACAGAGGCGTATAGTGCTGTATAGGGGTGTCTAGTCCTGTATAGGGATGTATAGTGCTGTATAAGGGCGTATATATAGTACTATATAGGGCTGTGTCGTGCTGTATATAGGTGTATAGTGCTGTATGGGGGTATATAGTGCTGTATAGAGCAGTGCCATACTGTATAGGGGTGTCTAGTGTTGTATAGAGGTGTGTAGTGCTGCATAGGGTTGTATAGTGCTGTTACTGCATCGGGGTGTATAGTACTATATAGGGGTGTATAGTAATGTATAAGGGTGTATAGTTGTAAATAGAGGTGTATTGTTCTACAAAGGGTTGTATAGTGCTGTATAGTTGTGTATAGCACTGTATAGGGTTGTGTATTTTACTCTATAGGGGTGTATAGTGCTGTATAGGTGTCTGTAGTAATGTATTGGTTTGTATACTGCTGTGTAGGGGTGTATATTACTGTATAGGGGTGTATAGTACTGTATAGGAGTGTATAGTTAACAACTATTCACCGAAGTGGAGGTGGCTAGCGGTGGATATTTACCGAGCCGCGAAGCGGTGAGGTAAATATCCAACGCTAGCCACCGACGCGCGATTTCGCAGGATAATTGTTAAATAGTACTGTATAGGGGTCTGTAGTACTGTATAGAGGTGTATTTAACAATTATCCTGCGAAATTGCGCGGAATATCGTCTGATACTTAGCCGACGAGGCCGTAGGCCGAGTCGGCTAAAATCAGACGATATTCCACGAGATTGAGCAGGATAATTGTTTTATTATTCAACAAATTGATAACAAAATTGATTTCCAAGCTCGTAACATTTTTAAACCTTTCTGTCGACATTTCTTCAGTTCGCTTTTTCTTCCCACGTACGAGGCTACGTATATCGCCGGATATCTGTTACCTACGGATGACAGATATCGAGAGCATCATGACCATATTTGGATAGTGTTACAATTTGTTGAATAATAAAGCTCATTATAAGGGTGTGTTGTACTGTAAAAGGGCAGATAGTGCAGTACAGGGTTGTGTAGTGCTTTGTAGGGTTGTATGGTACTATCTGTTGGTGAGTATAATGCTTTATAGTGGTGTATAGTACTAAAACGGAATCATTTCATGGTCAAACAGGTCGACTTTCCATGTCCAACTTAATTCTCGGGTTGCCCCAAATGGCAAGAACTTCATGTTAGCACACATATTGAGCACGCTCCCATATTGTCTTATCTATATATATCCATAGATGGTTATGTCCTATCCATATATGGATATGTGTGCTACCATGAAGTTCTGACCCCCCAAATAACATCTGTCAGACTTAATTGATTCAAACGTGAATCTCGTTATGTACTTAATTGGGACTCAAGTAGGCTCGGGTAGTGAAACGTTGGATGTTTGAACCAGCGGGCCTTACATCTGCCTTCTAACTAAGCTTGTTCTTAGGCTGTGTAAGACACAATTTGAGAAGAACACCAAGATGGAAAAATTTCGTTACAAAACGCTTGCTAAAAATGCGTTTATGGCGAAAGAAGGTAAGAATGTTCCTTTTTTTGTTATTTATCTCAGTATCAGTCACAGATCATAGTAATGTATGTAGATTTCGATCTCGGTGAATTTGTTTCATTTGTTTGAGAGGCGAAATTTCCCGTTGAGGAAAAAAAACAGGATTATAATCTTTAGGACTTTTTTAATGCTGTAATCTATCGAAATTTATATGATTCGTTTTCACGCACCTAGCGGACAAAGGAAAATGCAGGAAAGAGTCTTGTTGATCGTATTAATTTTTCTGAAACTTTCACCTCTCACGTTTCTAAAATTAAAATTTATGAATTGTTTTCGGGATTTTCCGAGGTTAAAATGTCTTTAACAACCGATAGATCATAGATAGAATAGTCAATAGAAAGGAGTTAACAGAAGATCAAGGCAACCGCATAAAGCCAAGGAATTGCGATGCACCTAGACTCACTGGACCGCCAAAGGTCCATAAGGAAGGAGTACCAATGAGAGGTATTGTGTCAATGATAGGATCCCCTTTTGAGAAAATTTCAAAGACCCTGATCCCAATCCTTTTAAAACTGAGAACTGTACAAGGGAGAAGTGGCCTTTATGCTAAGAATTCAAGGGAACTTAAAAAGAAAAGCAAGAATTGGAGAGTTGAAAGAAGTAAGATTCTGTTCAGCTATGATGTTAAGAACTTGTGCCCTTCGATACCAATTGACAAGGCGTTGGAGTTAGTGGAAAAGTTAAGTGAGAATGAAAACCTCGGAGAAACAACCACAATGAGTGTAACATCAATAACGGAGTTGTTGTTGTGGACGTTTGATCTGACTTATTTTGAATACGAAGGAAGTCATTTTGTTTTGGACAATGGACCAATAGGCCTTGGTGCCACGAGTAAAATTGCAATCATATACATGGGAGACGCCCAACTGAGCCCAATGGAAACGTCTCCATATCCCGGCCCTAAATGAGTGGTTCTGAAACGTGGATGATAGTGAGACCAAGTGCAAGGAAGGAGAATCACAAGATATACTAGATCACCTCAATACCATTGAGCCAGGAGTAATTGTATCTACAAAGAACGACCAAGAAGGAGATGTTTTACCGGTACTTGACTTAAAGCAGACTGTAGACAAAAAGAACAAGAAGTTAATGTACTCTGTCCATTACAAAAAGACTGACACAAACCTAAATGTGAAGAAGAGATCTAATCACCCAGAAAGTATGAAAAGAGCCATTATAAAAGGCTTTGCTGACAGAGCGAAGGCTTTATGTGATGAAAAACATCTAGCGGAAGAACTACACAACATCGAGGACGTGTTTGCAGCGAATGGGTATCCCAGAGAAACCGTGAGAAGGTTTATAGAACAACGACCTCAACAGACAAAAGAGAGCAAGAAGAACAAGAAAATCCTGGAGTTGTGACTATACCATATTTAAAACGGTTGTCTGAGCAGTTCAGGAGAACTGCTAACCGACACTCCTTTCGAGTTGCTTTTAAACCTGAAAGAAAGATAAAAGAGATTAAACACATATGTCAAGAGTCGCTTGGTGAAAGGCAGAGATGCGTTGTATATAAGATTCCTTGTGCTTGCCAGAATACTGTGTATGTGGGAGAAACATGGCGCTTTTTCCAAACAAGGAAGAAAGAACACATGGACAAAATCAGACTAACAAGTGGACACCTTTATAAAAGAAACACTCTATTGGCCAAAAAAAAAGGGGATGGGGAAAGAGAATGGAGGCCTAGCACGGCACACCATGAAGTGCTAAATTGGTGTTGACTGGGGAAACGCAGAGATCGTAGCAAGGGAGAAAGGATTAAAACAAAGAAAAGTTGTCGAAGGAATTGAGTCACTACGACAGAGACATTACGGAAAGCCGTCCTAAACAATTTAGACCACGTTGATACATGGAAACCAATCCTAAACTCCTTCTTTGATCGTGAAAAAACTGTAGGAGACGATGAGTTACTACAAAAGTTAAAAGTACTTGATAGGCCTGAATTCCCTGCGCATCTTGACATCATTTACACGTCGTGTAATGATCACGATACGTCAAAAAACGATCCGCCATTTTGATAACTTTTGATCGACCTGAAGAGGACCAGTAAAACTGGTCGAAACCTCGGTTTTTAAAGACATTTTAAACTCGGAAAATCCCAAAAACAATTCATAAAAAGAATCTTGTTGAGGCTAAACAAATACGAGAGCAGGAGGAAGGAAGAAAAACACGTTTTTTAGTTAAATAACCTTGCTCTCCTTGAGTTCTCGTAGCTCAGTGGATAGAGCGCCTGCCCGGTGTACCTCTTTTCCATATCAGTCAGCCTGCGGATTATGAAAAGCAATGGTTGCCAGCCCTTGGTGATAGTCTTTCATTGTAATTAGACTCGACTCTGACCATGATTGACAACATTAGGTTGAGGAATACCTGCGTTAACTCTCTCAATGGTTTCGTAAGTGAAGCATACAAGGGTATAAACCTGGAGAGATAAACAGTCATACCGAGAAAACTTCTTACTTCTGCCTTCTGCATGGGCACTTATGGATTCCTTGTACTTTCTGCGGTGTTGATTTGAGACCACCCCCGCCGAATTGGCAACCATAAAAAGTGATCCATGCCTCGCCAAATACACACTTGGGTTCAATGAAGGTTATTTCATAATCTTCAGCTTTCTGAAAGAGCCGCTCCAGTGTTTCATTGTGTTCCTTCCAATTCGTTGCTCCAAAAAAGATCTCATCTCTCTGATTGAGGCATAGTTGAATGTCACCGAAGATTCTGCTCATTGCCTAGGCAAACAGGTCTTGAGATGCTTTTGCACTAAATACCAGCCTCTTAGCCTTGAAATTACCCCATGGTGTACTGAAAGTTGCAATCGACCTCGATTCCGGGTGTAATACTAACTGGTGGTAGCCCCACCGAAAGTCCAATTTCGTCCAAATAGTGGCATCATGAAACTTGTGAATAAAGTCTTCAAGTATTGGTGCCTGTGAAATCCGGCTTCTTTCCATGTACTTATCTGGGACTCGTAAGTCAACAGTCGCCCTAATCATTTTCAGCTCCAGTTTGTCTGACAGTGTTCCTGCAAACTTTGGTTGTACTACTATAGGGAGAACACCAAGTTACTAGTCCGTCCTCAGGTACCTTCTCTAAGATATCTTCATTTACACCCTGCTCCAGCCATTTGTTTAGAGGTTCTTGAAGGAAATGTGGTACCTGTTTGGGTTTCTGCGCGACTGAAGCTGCATGCTTCAGGTTTCATATGGAATCGGCCTAGGATTTCACTGCTATTCCACTTTGTCTTTTATCTTGCCTGTACCTTGAAGTAAGTGGCTGTACTTGTAAGTTAGATCTTTCATGCCTTGTTCACCTTTCTCTTGTTTGACAGTGTTTGCGCTGTGTCCCTCCTTAAAAATCGCCAGGCCATTGGGGTCTGCGAAACAGCCATGAGGTTGAATCCTTAGCTTTCCAAACTTTGTTAATGTTTCCTTGCTCATTGGGGGTGAATGTATTCTTCCAGATGCCACGAAAAATTTAGTAGCTTTCCCGCAAGTTAAGAATGACTGTCTGGAAATCACTTCCTTCGACCTCAAGTTTGTGTTGAAGAGTACGCAACTTATCAGTATTGACATTTGCTGTATTGATGAATTCCTTGAATTGTTGTTCGTACACGATGTTAACATCACCACCACTATCAGCCTACATTACCACATAAACATTATTCAGCCTCACTGCAACAGTGCTATAATTGCTATTATTCTTACCAATCTCTCTTATTTTGTTGGCCTGTGACAGGCCCTCAGCTGTCTGACTGAAAGTGAAAATTCGTTTCCCGAGCCTATGGATTGAGCATCAGTTCGGTTGTTTTCTTAATCCTTGCTTTTTTTTTTCTTCTGCCTGACTTCTGTTTTCTGGGCTTGTGGCTACGATTATTCCCAGATTTGCACAGGGAGGTGAAATGATTTCATTTATGGCACTTGTAGCATTTCTTGCCACACATGTTTTAAGCGACTGGAAAGAAGAAGCCTGAAAAAAATCAGGGCTTCAACGGGATTCGAACCCGTGACCTCCGCGATACCGGTGCGATGCTCTACCAACTGAGCTTTGAAGCCACACATTGGGAGCGAGGTCAACTCTTTTTTCCAATTGCTTAAATTGGAAAAATTTACTGCGATGATCACTTTTTACTTTCATCTACAAGCGCAGTTCAAATATGAATTATTTCATACAAGCTTCGCATCATTTTACTGCGCGTTCAGTGAGTTGACCTCGCTTCCAATGTGTGGCTTCATAGCTCAGTTGGTAGAGCATCGCACTGGTATCGCGGAGGTCACGGGTTCGAATCCCATTGAAGCCCTGATTTGATT
>JAHPZR010030218.1:0-17500 GCA_019787425.1 Platygyra sinensis | reverse complement strand
AAGTCAATGGTAAATATTACCTTAAAAAAGAAACATCTTGGAACTATCAAATCCAAGGACAGCTAGCAATTGCTCGATTAACTCATTGTAATCTTATCATTTATACTCTGAAGGGGATTTTGGTAGTGCCTGTTCAGTTTGATGAAGAACTGTGGGAACGCATGGTTGGTAAGCTGAAGAATTTTTTTCTGGAGCACATGGTGCCTGAACTGCTAAGTGGAAAAATTCTTAAAGAGGTTACTCATAGTCAGTGAGAAGTTGTCTTTTCCTTTTTATTGACAAGAGTCTTTCTCTGCTTTTTAACAAGAACAACGGAAGTAACAACCTTAGGTCATTTAGACTAACCAAGGATTGTACATGGTGGTTGTTAAACATTGATGAAACTGTTGACCCCTTGGGGAATCTCATGAAAAAGTGAGGAGTGTGCCTGTCAAACCTGTCAGGGGCCAAGATTTGTGGATGTTGGTACTGCTTAGGGTGATAGAATAAAAGTGTCACCACCCTAGAGTCCGTGCAATACCTTCAAGGGTATAGAGCCAAATGATATGACAGAGAACAATTTGGCCTTCCCCTATGTGAAAGTAAATTGGAGACTCAGTACCTTTTAGGGGTTCCTTTTAGAACTTCTGATCAATGAGAAAACTATCACTCTTATATGGGATTTTCCCCGTGGGACTGGATAGAATTTGTACAAAAGGTTGACATGTGTTACTTACAGTCAATTCAGTGATGTTTAGACTAATTTTTGTTTCAGCTTTATAATCATAATGTAAACAACAGATTAAAGTTACTGTTCACTATTAGTACAAAACAAGTTTCTGGCCTATGTTGTAAATATACAATAGATACATTTTGTTGTACCTATTGTTTTCTTAGCCTTTTAAATCTGAACATCAGATTACTAGCAAATGAGACAACAGACAATCTTCATCCAATAGCTGGGCTGTATTAACAATAGGAGTTGAAGTCTTAATCAATCAATTAGTTAATGAGGAATGCTTTAGATAGAAAATTCCTATTTTGCCAGTGGAGGTAAAAGATTGCAAAAAGCAGCACAAACTGTTAATATTCTGTCAGCAAGAGGTACAAGTGGTATGGGGAGGTTTCCTTGCAGGATTCGAAAGTCTTTCAGTCTCTCAATAGCCCTCTCCACATGAATTCGGACACTTGCAATAGATCTTGTTGTCTTCAGGGACTTTCTTGACAGTTGTTTACCTGTTGTTTAGTAATAACAGTGATAACAGGCATGTTCAAATCTTACTCCGATATAAACTCAAAAATTTTGTGTGTTCAAGATACCTTTTAACTCCTTATCTGATCTCTAGCTGTGGGGTTGGAATAAAACCAATCCTAGTGTGATCTTAACTTCACTTGGGGAATAATAAGTATTCCGGATCCCCTGTAAGGTGTAACTTCACTTACTGTGTGGATAAATCCTCACCATATAATTATATAACTGTGTATGGCAAGAAGTTGAGCAAGTAACAAAGTACCTGCTGCGTGAGAATTTCTCCACTGAACAGAAGTTATTTAACAACCGAAAACCTAGTTCTGTTTACAAGTAGTTTAGCAGTTGCCAGGAAGCTGTTTTTTAAGGATTTTTAATTTACCTTTTTTGGAGAAGGGGGGCATGTTTAGGTAGGCCTTTCGCTTTGTAAGCAGATCTCTAATCGTGAAACCTCTATCTGCCATTACGTGATCTCCTTCCTCGATCAGTTCCAAAATTCCACTCTTCTGAGTCAGTTTTCGGTCGCTAGTACTTCCACTCCACAGTTTGGACACAAAACTGAAGAATCCTGATGGAGTTATTCCCACTAAAGTTTTCATGGTATTATGGCCTTTGTACTCACTCCAGGTAGCTCGCTGGGCAGCAGGGGAGGTAGGTTTCTGAATAAATATCTCCGTGCAATCTATTATAACCCTAGTGGCAGGATAGTTTTTAAAGGACTGAGGTAAGTGTTTTCGGATTGATTCCTTTGCAGGCCAAATTAGCAAAATGTCTTTCAAGGTTATAGCAAGGAAGCAGATCCAGGTGGTAAACACTTTGCTCACAGAAGATTTAGAAATAGCAAAGATGTCCGATAGGTGTTGCACAAGTAGTCCTAGTCGAAGTCTCACTAGTGTCAAAATAAATTCTTGAAAAGTTGTCAGACTTCTCTTTTTGCCACTCTTTTTGACAGAGGGTTTCTTTTGAAAGTTGACTTTGTTTCCTTTATTACTATCCCAGTACTTCAGTTTCTCAGCCAAAGGTTTCAATATATTGAATATTGCCATCAAACAAGTTAAAGTTGGAAGACCTGTATAAAATTTCACGGACTCGTCATTGTTTAACACGTTGTCCATGAAAATTTCGCGTTTCATGGCTGCCTTGTTGTTGACTATGTTTCGAAGATTTTTGTTTTCAATTTTCAATCTGGCTACAGTTTTAACAAGTTCTTCCATTTCTAGCTGATCAATGTCCGTTTGGCAGGAAACAGATACAGACTCGTTTACCGCGTTTATGTTTTTTTCAGTTGGCGAAGAGCTGACTTTGTTTTCCTTACACGGAAAAATATAGTCGTGATCTTTCAAAGCGACATCAGACGACACGCGGGGACTTTTCGCGGGAAACTTCACATCGCTTTCATCCCTTAAATTTCTTTTTCCTCTCCGCGAAATCAGTCGTTTTTCTCGTTCACTTGTGCCACTTGGAACTTCTTGTGGGTTGAATATCGTTGGAATCGCCCCGTTTACTACCTTTTTTATCCCACACAAGGTCTTGACGATGTCTTCAGTGTTGAAATGTTGAGAACATATGTGTAAGTTCGCCGTAGACTGAAACTCCTTGTCAGCTCGTCGGCAAAAGGTGCTCCATTTCTTTCGAAGCTTTTTCTCACTCGGAAAATCGAAAAAGCTGAGGTCTGGTTGCTTTTTTGAATTGTTTCTGCACACGGAAATAGCACAATACCTCATTTTCATCTGTTTTGCTTTCAAAATAAGCGCCTTTGTCGTGTCTTTATTCCCCTGAGCCTCGTCCTGATGCTCTAAAATAGTTACTAGGCTTTCACGACCAAACAATTCGAAACTAGGCTATTACAGCAACATTTTCCTTCGGTGACCAAATCAATTTTAATGAACCTATACTTAAAGCAGGAAGACCAGAATAGCAACGTATAGCTAACCACTTACTGTTAACGTCTTCCAGCTGAAAACCTAGCTGTTATCTTTCGAAAATTACACTGAAATCCAACTGTGAACATGTACCTGCAGATGGCGTAGTGCGCGCCCAGAAACACAAACGTCTTACTTACTGGGGAGGTGACAGGAAAAAATGTAACGGGTACCGTAAAAGTTTTCAAAAAAGCTCAATAACTTTAAAAAACGCGTGGTTACCCCTACATTTTTTGCTGCGAAATGAAAGTGGCAAGCCTATTCAACATGTGATTACTTTCTGGTTGTGAGCAAAAGTTATTTAGACTGTATTTTAGCTGTACCAGGGGAAGGCTGTCAGAAACGCTAAAACGGCTTTTGCAACGATTTTGTTATTAAAAACGTACCAAAAATGATTTTAATGTTACCATTTGCCATGTAGTTTGAAAATCTTTTTAAATGTATTGGCCTTTTTGAATGTAAAGACGAATTCTAAGAAAATCTGTGAGGAAATATCGTTTCCCGCTTTTTTCAGAAAAATGCTGATGTCAGCATTTCTGTTAAGATTCAAGGCTAATTATCTCGAAAAAATGCGTGGCTACACCTATTTTTCTTTGTGGATTTCAATAGCCCTTGCAAAGATTTACTTTTTCCGCGTGGTCCTATTTTGGCGCAAAAACCTTTGTATTTAGTAGGCACCGTCCTTAAGTGCTGTATAGGGGCGTATAGTGCTGTATAAGGGTGTATAGTGCTGTATAGGGGTGTACAGTGCTGTATAGAGGCAAGTAGTGTTGTAGATGGGCGTATAGTGCTGTCTAAAAGCGTATAGTGCTGTATAGGGATGTATAGTGCTGTATATGGGTGTATAGTGCTGTATAAGGATGTATAGTGCTGTATATGGGATGTATAGTACTCTATAGGGGTGCATAGTGCTGTATAGCGGTGTATAGTGCTGTACAGTGGTGTATAGTGCTATATATGGGATGTATAGTACTCTATAGGGGTGCATAGTGCTGTATAGCGGTGTATAGTGCTGTACAGTGGTGTATAGTGCTGTATAGTGGCGTATAGTGCTGTATAGGAGAGTTTAGTGCTGCAAAGGGTGTGTGTTTGTGTGTGTTATTTCTGACCCAAATCATTGCATTAGATAAATCACCTAAGTATAGGTGCCCTTTTTTCTGGCCCCTATGGTTATTTGGGGCAGCTAGTACTCTTCTATATTTTTGTTAACTTAAGCTGTTATTACTATTGTATTATGTTGGGTACAAATAAAGTTGTTGTTGTTGTTGGTGCATTTCTCGCAGAAAATTTGTATTGTGCGTGCATTGTTCGCAGGAAATTTGTATGGTTCATTTTTCGCAGAAAATTTGTATGGTGCACTTTTCGCAGAAAATGTGTATGGTGTATTCCTTAACAAGGTTTGTACATGTAGACTGATTCGCAATTAACTCTGTGGTTAAGAGATGCAATTAGAAAATAATGGTTTTAAAAAGAATTGAATTAGAAAGTAATGCCTAATAAAAGAACTGTTTAAATATTCATATTGCAAAAAGTTAGCACGTTTAATTTTGACCCTAATAACGTGCCCTAATTCAGTAACAAAGAAGAAGAAAGAAAAAATACCTTTTTTTGTTTTTTGTTTTTTTGTTCTTTTGTTTTTTTTGTTTGTTTTTTTGTTTGTTTTTTTTTAGTGAAAAACTCTTTCTTTATTAATTAGCGCTGGATATAGTTTCTTTTGTTCATTGTTGTCTAGCTAGTAATTAATTATTTTTTTTATTATTATCATTATACTTATGTAATACACTCCTCTTACATATAAAATTTACATCACAAGTACACTGTCTAATACAAAAGACGTAATACGCTTTTTTTGTGCTGTTCCCTTCCATCACGCTGAAACACCTCAAAGTTTAATCAAGCAACTGTAAAAACTAGCATTACCCATAATAACTTTCGACATTTTCGCGTAAGCTTTTCTCCGTTTTCTCCGTTTTCTCCGTTTTCTCCTCCATGGACTGCCGCCTTGTCGTGGTGGGGGAGCTTGCGTGTCTCAGTGACCTTGAGAGCTATACCGTTGGGGGTATTCCCCCAGCAGGTCCGACCATGGCGGGCAGGTCAAAGGGTAGAGGCCAGACGAAATGGTAGTCACTGGTCCTCCAGGTTGGGGGTTGGGCGTGCGGCTAATCCCCGCACCCCGTAAAAGTATTTGATTACGGAAACCGAAAAGAGGATTGACGAACTCATCCGGGGGTGTCGTCGGGCGTCGTGTGGGCTACCCGAGGATGGCTTTCTAAGCTGGAATTCTGGTATCACGTGTAGAAAGAACAGCTGGGATGGCATTCGTGGGGGGCTACGGCCGCGTCGGCGGCAGACGGGGATGGATGGCGCAATCTTCTGGCCGGCCTTATGGGCCCGATGAGGATTAGTTAGTTAGTTTTTTTCTCCGTTTGTAAGACAACCTTTCTCGAAACAACTGTAAATGGTTCACGGCTTATTCGTGACCTATGTCTCGTTTTTGTGTTGGTTGTCATGGCAATTGAAAGAAATATCGCTCGTACGCGGAAAAACCTGGCGCTCTCGCAGTGTAAGTTCTCGTCTTACGTAAGCCGCAAACAAGCCGCGATGCCATTTATACGAGTGGTTTCGCGTGTTATATGAGCCGCGGCTTATTTAAGCAACGGCTAATGTAAGCCACGGCTTATTTAAGCATAGCTCAACACCCTCGTCTTACACAAGCGGCGGCTTATGTTAACCGCGGTTTGTATAAGACGTGCGCTTGTTAAAATGTACCGTTTATACGGCACGTTTGTGTCTTATATAAGCCCCGACTTGTGTAATCAGCGGCTCATTTTCCTCGTATAAATGGCCCTGATGTCAATTTCCGCCCTAAAGGTCTCAAACCTGAAAATCGTCTATTTCAAGAGATGTGTGTTATAGTATTGAAAGTTCACTGTCGCCCCATATAGTGGCTAAAACCATTACTATACTTTCAATTTTAACAGCGCTGCTGGGACGAGAAGAACAAACGAGAGTTAAAGCGATCTCAACGAGTAAGTAATGTTGCAAAAATGCAATAGTTTGTCACCCTTTTGTGATCAAGTCCCCTATTTTAGAATTCGTGACTTATTTAGCTCTCTCTGTCACGCTACAACCCGACGCGTGACTGAGTACCACGAGGAAATTCTTCTTGAGTGAAGGAAATGGATCCTTACAAATCAATATCGCTAAGAGTTGTAATCAATTCATTTTCTGATTTATTTAATTTCTGTCGTTGGACACTACTGTTAACCTTCTGTTAAATAGCATTTTACCCTTAACGTTCTCTTTCATGACACCTGTACAGATCTTTGTGCTTTTCTTCATTAATATTGTTCTCATTCAACTGCTGATTTGTTGTTTTGTTTAGAGGGACGGAGCGCACATGCGGAGATTCTTCAGGGAGGTTTACATGGACAGTGTTTTCCCAATATTCAATTCCGCTGGATTGCCACCGTACATTTGGGGTAACGACGAGAGAGAAAAGGTGAGAATATTGTCTTCTCAGCTTCAGAATATTGCAATAGCTATTCTCTTCTCGGTTGCTTTAGATGTCAGTTAAAACTGAAATGTTGCCCAAACTCTAATTTCTGTCTCGTGAAGGGAATAGGAGCATCTCTACTTTTCCTGTGGAAAAACAGTATTTGATCAGATAACTCGATGGTTTTTAGTGTAATTTGATCTGGATCCGAAAAGCTCACCAAAGAAGGTGTTTATTTTTTAATGAAATTTTTTAATCAGACCCTATGACATGCCTCTTTACATTGCCATATTGAACCATCCATTTATTGATATTTCTTTCCTTTTTTTTTAGGAACGGCTTCTTTGGATTCTTAACCTTTGCGACAAACGAACTGCTCTGGAAACTTTACTGTCTCCTGATAGACTTTACAAACCTTTCAATGTAGACCGCTTTACTCTCGACTTATCAAAACTTGCAGCAACTTGACACTGGAGAACACACGGTTTCTTGACATGCACTTTATCACAAGACTGTCCACGCAGTGCGTGCAACTTGGTAAAGAACAAAACCTCGTAAACTTTGAGTGCGTTCATAAATGTATTGTCTTAGCTAAATTCAATATTTTTAGACTTTGAATCTGTTAAAAGTTGTACAAAGATGTAGTTATATTTGTTTGTATATTTATTGAAACAGTTTAAATTTGATTGAAAATATTGCTTCCCGATTCTTTTCTTGTCATTTTTCCCGAGATATTTTCTCACGTGACTTTGACATTCTTTTAACCTGTTAGTTCGTCGCTGTCAATTCTGCTCACGACATATTGTACCCTGTTTTTATTCGTTTTCGTGGACTGGACTGTATGTAGATTTTCGGTTTCCTTTTTCGTTTGTTTTCGCGTTTTGTCGTGAAATCAAGTCGCAAAGCTTACTGTGATTTCGCTGAGACCTTTTCCATGCATTCCCCGATCTACTAACCTATGATTTTGCCACTATGTACTCTCTCCTACTTTGTGTACCCTAGTCTTCCCGCATCGTCCAGTGAGGTGCTGTCCACGACTCCGGCTATTTTTAATCCACGACTTTTTCCTTCCGGATACAGCTTCGTCCACACGCATAGGGCGAATTATTAGACTGGAAAATAATAAATCCGCAACGATAACATGTGGACGGGGACATTTTTGAATACGGAAAGAAAAAGTTGCAGATTCAAAAATATCCTGATGCCGGTGGACGGCGTGTGAGTTACATTACGGACCCTACGCATGTACGACGGTGACGGCGACGACAAGGATCATAAAGATATATTCAGTGTGTTAGTCGGTGTTAAAACTTGCCTCTGCTGAATATTCTGCGCATGCGTTCAGTTCCAAATAGAAATACGAAAAATTAGCGGTAGTTTTGTCCTGTTGTCAAAAACCTTGGAAATTGGTAATTTGGTGTTGCTGATTGGCAGATGAGAGTAAAACAAAATGAACCAAGAATTAGAACGCACGTGCACAGCCATTGTTGTGCTCATTAAACCTTATGTTTGGTTTGTGTAAGGTCCCTATTGTAACTTTCTCTGCGCTTGTTTTATAAAGCGGCCTTTACACGGCAAACTAAAGTTCGCAAACTCGTTGGAAATTTGAGTTGATGTGTATGAGGGCACAAAAACAGTCGGCAATCACGTTTGCAAACAGTTGGCGACAAATAGAACTGACCGTTCTGTTTCTTCATCTTTTTTACCAACTTTTTTTGTTTTGGTAAACTTGTACCTGACGTGTGAGCGATGGACAAACGTGTTGGTAACTGTCAACCAATCAAAACAAGGGCTCTAGTCAGGTGATATATTCACTTGGCACTACACAAAATGGGCTACGCAATTTAGCTCTTAAATTTATCGAAGGGTTTCACAATTGTCCGGCTGTGTGGGACATTTCGTTTTTAGCGTACAAAGAAGCTAAAAACAAACTAAAGAAAACGGAGGAGCTAGGGGACAAACTTGCTTTCGATGAAACTTTTCTATTCCTCCACCGCTTTCTGTTTCTTTCCTTTTCTTCTTCTGTTTCAATGCTCTACGCGAGTGCAACTGCACTAAATAGGTCCGCCATGTGGGAAATTACCGTGCGTTGTGATTTGACGCGAGTTTGCAGGAAAGAGTTTGCTAGCGTAAGAGAAGGCTCCCATGGAGAGGAAGGAAGGGTGGGGGGGGGGGGGGGGGGGAGGGGGGACAAATTCGCGAAGCGAGCTGCGAAAGTAAGAATTCCGCGAGTGAAGTGAGTGGGAGCGCGGGGGAACTTGTAGACATTGTTTTCGATGCGTCGTTCCACGCCTTGGTGATCTGCCCGTCCGTTACAAATCAGTCAAGTAAGTAATTAGACCTGTCAAAATTGAAGTTTTTTTTTTTCGCCGCGCTAATGTTTCGGCTTTTGATAACATTCTAACGCTGGTTAAGAGAGTGTGGTTTTGGCTCCCTAAGTTGAAAAGCTGGGACATCTAATGGTGGAATAAATTTTTTTCTGAATTGTCTTGCCTTTCTTGTCTCGGACAAGTCGTTTGTATTGTTCACACCTGTACTCTGATAACAAGCCGTAGCAATGAACCTTTGAAGAAATTGGTACATTCACCCAATCATTCCACTACACCAACAAATAGACAATTTTAAAGTTGTCTGCTTTGACCTGCCCTTTGAATGGCAGCGAGGCTAGAGGTGACCTTGCTTTGATAAAGACCTTACTGCTTTAGTTGTGTAAATCAAGTTGTTCTTATGCTAACTAGCTTGTATTTACATAAAAAAGCAGAAAGGTCTGTATCAAAGCAAGGTCACCTTCAGCCTCGCTTGCATTCATGGCCAGGTAACTAAACACATAACTGTAAAATGACATATTCTAAACGACCTACAGTTGTTCGAACGGCGACTGGTGAGCAAAACGCAATAAAGATGTAAACACGATCGCCTCAAGCGATGAAGAAATTGCAACGGCCAGATCTTCACAGAGATCGCCCAACTTTCTACAGCAAGGATCAACAACTGATTTTGCTTCAAACCAGAGAGACGAAGAAAATGTCCAAAAGATTTGCTCAAGGCTGCCTCGAATTTTACGTTTGTAAACTGTGCATTGCACGCAGATGCCATCTTTGTAGGTCCCGACAAACATGCAAATTTATAAGTCGTTGAAACAAACGATGAAACAGGCCAAATGGACAACAGAAACCAGGCAAGGTGAGTATATTTTCTTTATTATACACATACCGAGATTTACGCGCCGAAAAGCATCGAGATAAAAATAGTCTCTTCGCGCTAGAGAAGCCAGCTGATTGGTCATATGAGTTTTTTCACTAGTGAACAATGACATATCGATGCTCTGATTAGCTATATAATTCATTATTTTTTCTAGTGAATAAAACCTTGTCGCTGGTTCGCCACTCCTCTTGACTGACAAATAACAAATTACTAAGAGCTTAGGCGCATTTTTTTCTTTAGAAAGATCTCTTCTAATTAGACAAACCGTGTTCAGAGCCTAGATTCATCAGTAGAAGAGTTCATAGCCGGACAGGAAAATGAAAATTTCAAGAAAAAGACCAAACACGGGTTTGCTCTGTTCCAATGATTATTGTTTTGAGGCGAGATGAGACAAATGAACAAGTTTCTCAAGGAAAGTAAAAAAAAAAAAAGCATTTTGATCGGAATTAAGACGAAATCCGATAGAAGATGGAGCAATTTCAGGTTTTAGTGGACAAAAATCTGTACCAGAGTAATTTTAAATATTTTACAGTCATTTTTACATTTTTTTAAAGCTAAATACATAAATAATTGCCTGAAATAACACCGAAAAATAATTTCCCACGCGAACGAGAGAAAATAAATTTCAAAGTTCAGTGATTTTGTGGAAACACAGGCAAAATTCCATCATCAGTTTTATTTCACCAAAACTTTTAAGCGTTTGATACGAAGTTCAACATTCGTTTTCGACGTTTGGTGTTGCTAGAAATGAATTGTTTTGAGAAGATAATTAAAAGAGCCCTACAGAAGTTTGCAATACAATGTAAATAATCTTGGAACAAGATTTTTGTCCACTTGTTACTCCAACGTCTGGCGGATTCCGTCTTAATTACAAACGTATCATCGTAACTACGTTAAAATTATAGAAATGACGCCTGTCCGCAAGTTATACTGATCAATAGTAAAACGGCGGCGAAAAGTGTTGTGACGTGTGTGGGCTTTTCCAAAGGAAACCTAAACTCATTGATTGTTACATGTTAAATGAAGATTAAAAAAGTATTTATCATACATACTATTAATGTCACTATTAAGTGCCGATCGTAGCATATTGTACACTCGAAAAATAACCGATAAAGTCATGAACAAAAATTGACGAGGGGGTAGAGTCTTATTCTCTCTCAGTGCAAGTAAACAAAATGGGGCATCTGCTATATGTGGATGTTTTCCAAGAAAAGTGGGGGTTGAGATAGAAAGAAGGCATAGAGTGTTGGACGCGCTCTTTTCTATGATCCTATCGAGACCTTCAAGAAGTAACTAGTTGTCGAGTCCTATAAAAGGTCAAAATGGAGGTTTTAGTTTCGTTTGGGTAAAAGAGTTTTACACTGTCTTTGATCCTCTTTGATTTGGCAGTTGGTAAAAGCCAAACTTAAAGAACAGAAAATAAGAAGAGAAAACGCGCTATGAAATTCGGGGAAAAATACAATTGTGATTAAATAGATGGCTTTTCATCAATTAAAAAAGAACGTACGCTGCCCTTTTTAATAGCGAAACATAAACACTCTCATTAGCTACTTTATTTAAACTTCTATATAGGTACCTATTATTTATAAGTTATTCCTTATCACCTATTTTACTAACTTACTACTTGACTAATTTCACTGGTTTGGTTGCCAAATCGAAAGAGTCTGCTTCTTTGGCCACTACATAGTTAATTTTTTTGGGTTGATTTTGTTTCCCTTAACTACAACAAATTATCGTAATGGGAACAACTGAGTAAGTGAATTTGCATTTGAAGCTACCTGAATACTAAAAACTAAATTCAAAGCTCCGTGCTAGAGCCCTAATCGAACATCAAGCGATAGCAAATGATAGTTAAATAATTCAATTTTCCTGCAACTATCATTGAACATTGTCATGATCTAACAGCACGTACATGGGGTCAGTTTTGCACACCGTTAATCAGCCGCATGTTTTGGTTTCATCGTAACGACGCTGATTTTAAAACAATTTCAACAAGAAATTTTACTTTGCTACAGGCCCTTCCCAGTGACTTTCTGATTAGTCCTAAGGTCAAAATTTCAATTTTCGCTACCCATTGACATGCAGTCTCGTTAATTCTAGGTCGCAAAATTGATTTTTAAATTAAGACAATATATCTTGGTTGATCGTCCTATCTCATCACCTGTCTGCTTGAAAATGCATTGACCTTGTAACGAGAAAGTATATCTTGATCACTTGCTACTGACTACTCACTTACTATGTACTTATTGATCATTTACTGCTACTTTCGTTTCGCATTTATCACTCTTGTCAGATATTAACGTATTAGAAAAAAAAACGTTCTTTACTCGAACGTGCCTGTTTTCAGGGGACAAGTGGACGCCATTTTGAATTTCGCTGAATGCCTGACCCTGGGTATAACGCTGGTGCAAAGCAAACCTGCAAAAGTAGAAACATAAAGAATTACTTTATCTCTGAAACAGATATGCTCAGAGCGTAAAATGATTTCGTCTTTCCACATAAAAGAGGTAAAAGACGCGGGCAGATCCAATGAAGGGATTAAGGGAGTTGCAACCCCTACTCCCCGCGCGCCTTCTCTGACAAGCATTTTTTGTTTTTTGTTTGACTCCCACTTTGTTAAAATACTAGAATATAATTGTTCAATACGTAGTTTCACTTCCTTCAATTGACTGATGATGAAGTTAAGAGAAGATAATGTACATTTTACGACTACATAATTAACTTTGGTTTTCTGGTGCATAAAAAGGGCGAATTCCAGATGTGATGCCTTCGCAAACGCTTTGAGGTGTCAAGAATACAGCACAAGGTTTTAAGGTAGTAAAATTGGAAAACTTTTTGTCAGGGGAGACAAGGGCCCGGACACCGTAGAACTCGTACCTGCGGGGCTCTCCATCCACGCCGATCACCAATGGCGTTGGAAATAGTTATCGTGTGTCACACCGCAAAATAAAACAAGTAACGTAAAATCTAACATAAACACATAATGTAACTAACGCAAAGTAAAAAGTTAACGCAAATTGCAACAACTTTTTTTTTAAAATTGTAACAACGCAATTGGCAAGTTAATAAAAATCCTGGGGAGGGGCTCCATCCTTGTACCAGCTTGTACGTCCGAGGGTTAAGTAATATGATTGTGCCTTTGGATATGCTGTGTATTTGAAGTTGTTTTCTAAGCGTTAGAAGATACCAGGTTGAGAAGAACACTAATATATCTGATTTTCCTCGTTTATATATTAAGACCAGAGTTGTTTCATTTGCGTCTTTACACTTCGTGTTACAGAAATTAAAACATTTTGCTGGATAACGTTGTAACAATTCAAGTTAAAGAAGTCGTTACATTTTGCGTCAAAAGTTGTTGCAATTCGAGTTAATGTTACATTTCTCGTTACTTGTCTTATTTTGTGGAGTAAAAACGTATACAAAGCCGCCTATCATAATTAATGGATCCAGCTCTGAAAAATAAACTCAACTAAGCTTCCTGATATAATTGAGGTGTGGTCGTTCCGTTGGCTGTTAAGTTAAGTTCAAGATTAGTTCTTTATAACAGTAGAATATACGAAGCATTTTCATTCTTCAAAGAAAGCAGATTGTTTTTGCATCAGAGATGAGTACGCGTTTAAAAAGGTTGAGAAAAAAAACGTGATATGTTATTAGTGACCTATTCGTGAGAGCTTAATTGTGAACACACCCAAGTGTCAGGTTACTGGAAAACTTTTTAATCTGATTGGCTACAAATGCACTCAGACTGTGCCTGCAGTGCTGTTTTGTGATTATAGTCCAACAAAATAGAAAACACACCCCTTTTGGTGAAAATATTTGTGTATTTGAATATCCACTGCGTTATGCCAAATAGCTTACCCTACACACTCTTGTTTTCTATCGGTCTCAACGGCGAGAGTGAAGCAAAAAAAAATCAACTATCAGCTGATAAATACCCATCACAAGCATTCTCAATGTCAAAACAAGGCGGATACCCATGGACATGAAACGACGCAAGTTCAGTTCAAGACTATCAGCTTAACTTGCAAAATCAAATATTTTGTTAAGAAGACTTACTTTTACTTTGCAAACTCAAATGTAACGTTATCTCCAATCAGCATAAACGGTGCCCAGTCGCGGACCATGTTAAAGCTGTTAGTTCTCATCCATTTCATGGCCTGGTGAAGAGATTCGCTGGCACTCTTCCCACGAACAAGATGCTCGTAGAAACGACACATCAGCTGTTCTGTTGCTGTGTCACTTATGGCCCATAGAGCCACCAAAACGGACCGTGCACCGGATCCTAAGAACGCTCGAGCGATTCCAATAACTCCCTCGGCTTTAATCTGTCCACGAGGACTATGACAACAGCTAAGTACCACAATTTTAGCTCGAAGTTGAACTTGTGCAATGTCAGACATCGTCAAAAGGTAATCTTCTTCTTCTGGAATCGTATTACGAGGGCATACAGGCGAAAGGGCAATTTCTCCTCTTTAGGCATCACCATGTGCTGTAAAATGAATCAAACTCACTGAATGTAACCTTTCAAGTACAGCCTGTATTGTTGCTTGCTGTCCTAACAAAGGTTGAACACCCGACAGTTGTCCATTCATGACTGCTTCATTTCCTGCACAGCGTAATCTTGAAAAAGAAGTTAATTTTCCTTTGCAATACACAGTACTAACATCAGGATCTCCTATTATCAGTGCACCTGTCTGACTATGATAGTCAGCGCGGCTGCCCTGAATGAGCTTGAGAGTTGTCAAAGAAGGGACTATGCGGATCCTAAAGTTCTCTGATAAATACCTCCCACCTTCATCCGTTAGAGCTGGAAATGAAACGTGGTTTAAAGAGCGATCAGGAACAACAATGATCTCCGGCTCCTCAAGTAGATCAGCTACCGGACTGATCAACATTCTATAATACAAAGACAAGTCCCATTCAGAGTTTTGACTTTTCTTCATCGTCTACCTCCACAAGTCTCAGGGCTGCGAAGCTCTCAAGGTAATTTAAAGATCGATCTTCGCATTCTTGATCGCCTAAAATACCAAAGCTTCGAAAGCATTTAGCGAAGAAATCATCTAATTTGCCAACTAGATTGGCACCAACTATTTTCTCATCAACTATTGCTGTTCGGAAATGAATGATTCCACTTGTCTTGAGAACCCAGAAAAAAAAAAAACAGATTATAAACATTGTAAGAAATGTACAAACAAGAAGAGTTACTTTCTTGTTTCATGATATTTTCAATACCACTCCACGTTTGTGGATCAGCTGAAATTTGGCTTTCAGCAAAATACTGAGACGACATTAAGTCTGCTAACGCTCTTGCCCGTGCCAGCTCTAAAACATAAAGGCCATGGTTCGGATTCCCCGCTAAACAGAAGAATGTACTAAGATTTCGGTAGGGAAAAACGCGAACGTCTGAAGACGATATCTTAAAATCGTCGTTGTTCTTTTAAGAAATTTCGTAAAGATTCTCTTTCGTTCACACTGAGAAACAGACAATCAAATGCCTATTGAACCTTGTTTTGACCTAAGTTTACTCTTGTGAGAAGACAAAGAATTTCGAACTCTCTTTTTAAGGACGTTCGCGCCCAAAAACTTCCCACGCACAGATTTTTTAAAAACTTTGACTGCAGGTAGAAAGTGATAAGATTAGATTAAAAACGTAAAAAAATTGGGGGTCACCGAACTCGTTTTGAAGATAAGGCGCAGCTCAGACCATAGCATTTCTAGGATTTCCAGTCATTCGAGGCAATTCTGCCCGGATTCATTACTATCGGCATATATTTAAGTTGAAGAATCATATCTAAGTTATGTGTGTTTAAAACAACATATATAGGCCCATTCGATAGATCTTTGCTACATATGTTATTAAATCAGCTAGAATTAGCCATAAAAAATACAACTTCTAAGTTACCCACACCTGTATCCACGTATCAATTCGACCCTTCATGAATAGTATATGAGAAATAATTAAAACTTCCCACGTACAGATTTTTTTGGCTTTTTAGTATAATGGAAAGAATCAGAAAAGGAAGTGATCTGCCGAAAAAAAAGTGGGGGTCACCGAGCATCCAACAAAATATTCGCACAAAAAGTTAACGCAAAGGTCATCAGCCCTATATTTTGTTGAGTTTTTGACTCCGTGCGCGCGCTTAAAAATGACGTGGCACGCGCGTGACCAATGAATAGCGTGCGCACTAGACATGCGCAGTAGCAATGGGCGCGAACGTCCTTTAGTCTTTAATATCTCGAGTAATTGACAGGGCCAGCTCGATATAACCTTCAACCGTAACAATTTCAAGAAAAGATTGATACAAAGCTGCTAAGTTTCCGTAATCAGCTGCGTCACCTTCTTTGTCACCAATTTGTTTACTGATGACAAGGGCTTTCTAAAGACATCCCTTAGCTTTTTCATATTGGCCAAGAGATTGGATCACAGCTCCTAGGTTTCCGTAGGACCTGGCTTCTCCCTTTTTGTCACCAATTTGTATTTTGATGGCAAGGGCTTTCTCAAGATATTCTTGAGCTTTGTCATGTTGGCCAAGAGGCTGAAACACGGTTCCTAAGTTTCCGTGCGAGTTGGCTTCTCCTTTTTTGTCACCAATCTGTATTCTGAAGGCAAATGCTTTCTCAAGATATTCTTTTGCTTTGTTATATTGACCAAGAGAAATTCAAGTTGTGCTGATGCTTGCAGTCTGGCGAAACCCCGGAGAGATAGAGTGTGACCATTATTTTTAAATGATAGTTCCAGTTTTAGCTGCATACAGTGCATAGATTCCTTGCGGCTACAGTCATGCCTGCTCTGGTCCATTAACTGTGAGTGAGACAATGTGCACAACACCCTTGTTTTTCTTAGTCCAATCACAAGCCGTTTATTGATTTTTGTTTGTCTTTCCCGCGTCCTTTCTCATGTCTACTCCGTGATTGTTAACCTATGAGCTCAGTGCTGTTCTTCCCAGTTCTACTGCACTGTTTATACCCGCATTAACGTTCTCCATAAACATTATACAAGTTACTGCAATGGTCCAGACCTCACACCAGTCCACGCATGCAGTGGTGACCACAACCACAAGCAAATAAGGACAGATTCAACACAGGTAACATTAACTTACATTTTAATATATTGAACCTTAAATGAGTATATTGGCAGAAATTTTAGTTACAGCAAGATGTGTAATAGTTTCAAATTCAGCTTTTTGTCTTTGCTAATTATGTCAAAAGCCAACTGGTTAGGCAACCAGCAGCTAGCAATGTTAACATGATTAATGTGCCTCCATTTCTAATACTGCTTCCGAGTTCAGTTTCTAGCATCGTACACAAGTAGCACATCCAGGCATGGGTACATGTTTCAATTATTTCATAACTTAACTTGTTTATGTTTAAATAACCGTCCTTGATAAGACTGCTGAGACAAAAAAATCTAACAAGGGCTAGCTACCTTTCTATTTTCCCGCAGCATCTCTTTTTGTCTAAAAATTACTTCTCGTGTATTACCAACATTTAATTTAAACAACATTGAACGGATATGGGTTAACAAGTGGAAAGGTACAATGCTTAGAATTTTGTTGTTTCTAGTATTTGACTAAAGTTGGTTATCTCAACGAGATCTGTCTAAGATTGAAGTCTGGATTACATGCATATACAGTCATTTTTCTTTTTTTT
>JAHPZR010030217.1:20000-42375 GCA_019787425.1 Platygyra sinensis | reverse complement strand
GGGAAGAGAGATTTTGGAACAGTTTACACGATCACTAAGCAGCTTTGTGGTAACAACACCAATCACAGCATGCCAGTAAAAGACAAGGAGGGAAAGGTGATAACTACAGAAAGGGAGCAAGCTGCAAGATGGGTGTAACACTCTGAAGAAGTCTTTAATCGGCCAGATCAAGAGGAATTAGCAGACCCACCACCTTTTGAATCATATCTTGATATAGACACCAGCCTCCCAGGCATCGCAGAGGTTCGCTTGGCAATTGAAAGCATGAAAAACGGAAAAGCCCCAGGAATTGATTCACTGCAAGCTGAACTTTTTAAAGCGGATATAAATGCAACATCTAGGTTTAACGGACCTCTTCTCAAAGATCTCGGAAGAAGAAGTTATTCCTAATGACTGGACCAAAGGCCTTATATTCACGCTCCCAAAGAAAGGCGATGTCGGCAACTGTGATAATTGAAGGGGAATTACCCTACTCTCTGTACTAAGTAAGATATTTTGCAGGATACTGCTTAAGCGCATTGAAAAGGCTATCGATTCGACACTCAGAGAGGAACAGGCTGGGTTTAGAAGAGGAAGAGGTTGTATGGACCAGATATTTGCTTTATGAAACATCCTGGAACAGTCTCTCGAATGGAACACATCTCTTTGCATCAACTTTATCGATTTTCAGAAGGCATTCGATAGCGTGCATCGAGAGAGTCTATGGAAGATCCTTCAAGCATATGGATTACCACCCAAGATAACAAAACCTTATCAAGATGTTCTATAACAACTTCGAATGTAGTATCATCCTTGGAAACACCATTACAGAAGCATTTCCAGTAAAATCAGGAGTGCGCCAGGGTTGTATACTTTCGCCTATTCTCTTCCTTGTTACTATCGACTGGGTGATGCGTCAAGCAACTTTTCTGCGCTCTCGTGGAATACAGTGGACTATCTTCTCTCACCTTCAAGACCTTGACTTTGCTGATGATATTGTCATCCCTTCTTCAACACCTACTCATCTTCAGGAGGAAACAGAAGATCTCAATATAAATGCCAAGAAAACGGGTCTGATGATTAGCAAAAAGAAATCCAAAATTATGTGTGTCAACTCTGACGCATCAAGGACAATCAACATCGATGGAGAACCGCTGGAACATATTGAAGAGTTCACTTATCTCGGAAGTGTGATCAGTACAGACAACAGTGCCCACAAGGACATCAAGGCTAGGCTCAACAAAGCCAGGTGTGCATTTAGTAGACTCAAAACCATCTGGAAGTCTAAGCAGTATAGCCATAAGACTAAAGTGCGCATCTACAACAGTAACGTTAAATCTGTGCTACTGTACGGCTCTGAATGCTGGAGAATTGTCAAGAGGGACATAAACAAAGTCAATGCTTTTCACAGTACCTGTCTGCGAAGGATCTGCAACATCTTCTGGCCCAATAAAATTTCGAACAATGACCTGTACCAGAAGACTAGGTGCACAAGTATAGATCTTGAAATCAAGAAACGCCGACTTAGATGGCTAGGACATGTCTTATGAATGTCGCCAGAGAGAATACCCAAGGTTGCCCTTAGGTGGACACCTGCAAGCAAAAGAAAAAGGGGAAGACCCTAAACCACCTGGAGAAAGACAGTGGAAACTGACCTTAGTGAGATGGGTTTATCATGGGGAGAGGCAAAGGCTATTGCGAAAGACAAGACCCGGTGGAAAAGTGACATTGTTGCGGTCCCATGCCCCACCAGGGGCAATAAGGACTAGATGAACAGCCACCCTTCAAACCCGATCCATAAAGCCGCCATGGCTGCGCAAAACCCGAAAGACCACAAGGCTGCCATAGCTGTACAAACACCGAATTCACAGCAAACAACCCAATCCCCTTCAGAGGAAACTTTTTCAGAAAAAAACACCGCAGCACGAAGTGAACAAAACTGCGGTGATTGTTGGCGCAGTAGGCGTCGTGGCCCTGATATTTATTGCATTGCGTTAACGCCGCTTTTTGAGTACGTTTTCAACAAGAAATACAACCACCGCCAAAATCAAGAGCCAGGTATGCTCGGCTAAAAAGCCGATGGCCTACCCTGCGGTTTTGAATAAGAAGCGGACGATCGCCCCAATCAGCCCGGGCAGCGCAGAAGCAGCTTTTGCCCCAAGCGTTTTGAGACCATTTGCAAATTGTTTACCCATGGCTTTCAAAGCGTTGCTGATTGCCCCAACAACAGCCCCGATTGTAATTCCAGCAGCAAGAAAGATCGATGCCGCCGTCACGCCATATTTTTTGAAGATATCTGTTTTCTTATTTTCAAGGTCGGTTTGATAATTTTTTTTTGAGCCGCTTCAGCCTGTTCAGTTCTGATTCACTTTCAAGATTGCTGCCATATTCTTCTTGAATTGCATCAATCTGTGCTTGCGTTCTTTCAACTTGCTGTCTTAAATTTTGAATCTCTTGTGCTTCTTTTTCCCTTTCTGCGGCGAGGGCATTTGCCTGTCTTTCCTGCTCTTCAGCTTCTGCCAATCTTTGGCGTTGTTTTGGATGGTATCGCGGTCTTTGAGAATGATTTCTTCTGCACTTCGCTCCAGAGATCTTATTATTTCTTTTGAAAGTTTGGGGTTCAGTTGTTGCTTGCCCGCCCTATCTTTGGTAAAAAGGTCATAAAGTTTAGTCCAAAGCCAACCATTTTGACCTGGAGTCGGCCTGTTTTGCCGTAAGTGGTCTCCAGATTTGTTGCACTCGCCTCAGGAAAAACTCTAGTTAAAGCATCCCACGATTCTTGGATTTGAGATTGCGCACCTAACAAAGGTTCTTCCTCATAAGAAGTATCAGTCAGCCCGCTCTGCTCGTTTAACATGGTTTGCATCTGTGCCTGTTCGCCGCCGGGGGCTGGCGTTGACGCCGCATCTGGCTGGAAAGCTCCTGTTCTGTCGACTTCTTGTTCTTTATCATCATGATCGTGGTCAATACGAAAATCAAGGTCTGGATCATCATAACCAAATAATTCCCCTTCTGCCATTGCAATCTACTTTTAAACACGAATTTTTTGATTGAAAATATATTTCTGCTTTTGAAATACAATGTCGAGCTTAAGGAAAATGGATGGGGATGTGCCAGAAAACGATGTCTCAAAGTTTGGAGAGGTACCATATGACCTCCATCCAACGCACGAAAAAAAGATAATTATGCCACGAAGGCGAAGCGCGCTATCAAGCGCATCACATTCAACCCTTCTGAAGCCGACCCCGGCACGAGGCTGAATGTCCACGTGCCCAAACTGAGTGAAGACGAGGTCCTCGTGCCTGGCTCTCTAGCCCTGCGCTTTGACATCGACCTTTCTGGAGGGCGCGCCAATAACTTTCTCGTTCAGAACGTATCGCGGGCGTTTGTGAGCCAGCTGGTAGTGAAGTTGGGTGGCGAAACCTTAGAAGACACAGCGGACTACAACAGATACAAAACATTCACCGACTTGTTCTTGCCGGGAGAAAAGCGTGACAGCATGGCGTCTGAGGGCGAAGATTTGTGCAAGATCCGCTCAGGCTCGGGAGACAAAAAAACCTCAAGAGTCGACGCTGAGAAAAAACTGAACGAAGTTTACGGCAAAAAATATCGCATCAATTTCGACCATCATATCCTGACGGACCACGGCATTTTCTATCCAAAAGCCCTGTACAATGACCTTAAATTTGAAGTGGTTCTGGCACCAGCCGAGCAAGTTGTCAAAGGATCCGATCCTACCAAGCTGCAATACAAGCTGACCAACATCCAGCTCGAGTATGAAATGATCCACAGTGTGAAGCTCGCAAAATAGGCAAGAAGTGTTTACGACAGCGGCAAAGAGTTCTTATATGACCACGTGAGTCCCCTTATAGTGTACCCGATCGACAAAAAAAAGACACAAGTATAAACATCCAAGTGTACGAACTAAGAAGATCAATAAAAGGTATTCTCTTCTTGTTTGTTGAGCCTCCCGATGCAGGGGAAAGAGATTCAGAAAAATACATTTTCCCTGACCTGAAAAAAGTCAGGGTCACGATCAACGGCTCACCCAATATGCTGTACAATGAAGGCCTAGAAAGCATAGCGTAGAATGGCCATTGTTCTTGTGACATTTACTTGCAGTTGGAAAGGTCTGTTATAACGCTTGTTAATATTCATAGCGCCGAAAAGAAGCTTATTCATTGGTTGCTATGAACGCACGGCGATGTGCATTAGCCCGATGGAGGCGGCAAAGTAGACAATGAAACCAGTGCACTATTGTTACTCCATTTGTTTCGTTCAGCACAAACTGCTTTTGTTTCTTACTTTGTTTGAATAGACAATTTTTCAGTTCTCTTTCGTTACGTCGAAAGCGAACCTAAACACCAGCTAACCTCGATGTTCTGGTAGTCGATTTGATCCCGGCAAATCCAATCGAATTGTTCGATAATCTAGCCCAAGCTAACACCAATCGTTCGGCTGCCGAACGGTCGATTTTTACCCTAAAAAGGTCAACTATAATTTTCGGGAGCCTTTTTTCTGGCTGAAATTTTCGAAAAGGTAAGTTTTGATCCCTGTAATTTTCGGATCACTAGACTTTCAGCTAGGAAATCCGAACAGATGAAAAATTTTTAGGGGATAAAAATATGCCTATATCTACCGTTTAAATACCAAAATACTTTCAACAATGGTATGTTTTAGTGGTTTTGAACTATATTCTCGTTGGGTGCCCCTGGAGTTGATATGTCTCACTTCAATTTACTTTACTATACTATATTATACTGAACTGTACCTTACTTTAAGAAATCAAATAATCGTTTGGCTGCCGAACACGATTATCGAGCTCATCAGTCGAATGTTCGATTACCGAACGAACAAGATCATTCACAGTAAATAAAATAGTCGATTTTGTTCGATTACCGGCGAACACAAACAAACACTGAATCATCGATTGAGCTCGATTTTGTTTGTAGATTAGATATGCCGGAGTTGATATGTCTTATTACTTCACTTTACTTAACTTAACTTTACTTTAAGAAATTTCCAGTTCATTTCGAATTACAAGCGTATTTCAGTCTCGACTTTTGATCGCAAAGACTAAGTATCCAAGAGGCAAGATGCTCCGTTGGAGTAATTGAAATGCCGTCCGTGGCTTCCAGTAGACTTCTCGCCATTTGTATGCTACCTCCCCGTTCAGCTGAATATAGTACAGCGGGTCATGTTCGTCAACAAATGGAGGTACCATGTGAAAAAGTAACGGATTGATCGGGTTGTCGAAGAGCTCTGAAAAGAGCTCCCGATCACTGACATTTTCCATGTTTGTATTCATTGCGCGATCTGATCGGCTGTTTGAATGAATCGGCTGGTAAAGTCGATTTTAAAATGTGTGGCAAATGTAAATGATTTTACGACTGAATGGTTTTGTGAATAAGTAATTATTTGCTCTTGGCAACCATTGTTATACAGTCGAAGGTTTAAAACAATAGCTCACTCGCTCACGCGCGCCATTTTCAAACGCGAATCCAACCAGCAGTTTTCAAACTTGAAAGGATAGTGGTTCCCGATGACCAATATGTATACTTTTAACAGATTCTTGTCAAGGGAAGATCAATTTTTCATAAACCGTGCGTATAGGTTTTCTGAAATCAGTATACTTTCTTAGAAATTTGCTTTCGAAAACGGCCTCCATACAAAAAAAGGCCATTTTCCCCTTATTTTCAAGTGCAAAAGGATAGACCATCCATTTAATCAATCTCCTTTATTTTAGTCTTAAAATATAGCTACAACATTCCTCTTCAAAATGCCGCGCGTAGGTTTTTAGGTTACTCGTTTTTGAAAATATGGAAGCGAGTTTTATCAACGCTACTAGGCCAATTTTGGCCCTTTCTTCTCTTATTCGGGGCTTTTCAGAGCGCGTAGTTGCGCTTCGCTGAGCATGAATAATTAATGAATGTCAGAGCATTCTGCCCTATGCATCGCGGAGAATGCCTATTGTTCTCGGGACATTTACTTGCAGTTCTTAAATCTGTCATATTACCTATAGTTATTCAAATTAAGCCCAGGAGGCGAGTCGCATTGGTTAAGATTAACGCGCGCTTTTTCCCGGGAATATGGCGTCGCTCATTAACTTGAAGAAGGTGGAGCAGTGAAACAATAAACTTTGCGTATATTGTTTTCGCTATTGTTTAGCCTGTTCGCCCCACTCAAATGTGAATTTACCGCTCTCCGAGAAAAATACGCGAGGGAAAACAAAAACTGGTTATAAACATTTATTATTGATCCGTATTAAAGAAAGCTGAAATCGCGCGCCCTAAAATATCGCTGCGCGCGAGGAAAAAGACCGTTTTGAAAGAGTTTGCTTTGTTGCACCAGACCGAACTGATTCAAAGAAAACTAACAGAAGGGGTTGTTCATGGAACGCTTTCGATCGAATGTCTTTGAAAATGACCAAGCGCATTCTTTGATCGCCGTGTTCGTACCGCCTGTTAAACCTCTTTATTAAACATTTGCGCAGTTTAAGAGCTGTTGATTCTCAACATATTTGTTTACTTACGCGAGTCAGTAGTGTTGTTCGTTATTCACTTGTTACGCTCACAAAGCAACGAACTCAAACAAAGTTCGTTGATCGATCGATGGCCGCTCATCTTATTTGAAAAACTTTGAAAACAATCGACCGCTTTTATCGCTTATCTGCGCAACATATGAACACAGCGCGGCTACTCTTAATCCGGCGCTGGTGATGATCTCTATTTGCCTGCTTTTGTCCCTCGCATTTGTTTACGTTTTTCGTGATTTTGACGTTGATTCTTTTTCCGAAACCGCCTGATACTTTCGGCTAAAGCACTTCCAAGACGCTCGCCAGCAGATTCCGTTAATCGGTAGCCAAGAGGCAGGATACTTGATTGTAGAAGCTGAGACGCTGTGCTTGGCTGTCCACAAACTTCTCTCAGTCTTCAAAGAGCTTCGCCGTTTAGTTGGAAGTGAAATATGGGATTAACTTCGTTGACAAACGGAGGAGCTATTTTGATAAGCAGGGGATGGATCGGGGTTTCGACGAGATTTGAAAAGAACTCCCGATCACCTGCGGTTTCGCTTTCCTTGTTCATTGCGCGAGAAGGTTTCGAATGAATCAGCTGCGCCAACCAAATACTTTGAATATGGCGGTAATTGTGAATATTTTACAGTTAACTGGTTTTCCTGAATGGGTATTGTTAGTTTTGACAGCCATTGTTATGCAGACGTCTGCTTAAGACAATAGCTCTTCCATTGAAAACGCGCCATTTTCAAACACAACTCGGACAGATAGTTTTCAAACTAAAAATGCCGAAGGTTCCTGTAGACCAATTTTCAACGTCGAAACGGGGGTTGTTTTAGAAAAGAGCCATTTTTCATTTGTTGTGCGTGAAAGTTGGGAAGGCCGTTAAGATTGTCTGAAAATCGCTTCTGAAAACGGCCTTTATACTAAAAATGACCGATTTTTGCCTATTTTTAAGCGCAAAAAGCCAGTCTTTATACCTGCTATATCCACTTAGTTATCAGCTTAAATTGACGATACAACCTTCTTCTTCAAAAAGCAGCGCGTGAAAGTTGAAACTCGTGGAAGTCAGAAAAGCAAGTTTTATCAACCCGAGCGCGCCAATTTGGGGCCTTTTTTTCTCTTATTCAGGGCATTTCATGGCACGCATATATTAAAATTTGCCGCTTCACCGGTTATGAATAATTAATGATGTCCAGGCATTCTCCACGATGTTTCTAGTGAACCACCTTTGTGGCCCATTATGTGGCAAGTTTGATTACGTCGTGCTAATCTGTCCAACCTTCGCCTACAACGAAACGCTGTGCCGGTTCGCTGAGAGAGAATAACCGCCAGAGGTAATCATCTGGGAGCATCACCAGGTCGAAAACTGGCTAAAAATTGCCAGTTTATCTTTTGAAGACACCAACACTCTCATCGTCCATGATGACTGCGCCGCCTCAAAAGACGTGAAAGGAAGTACAGGAGAGCTGGTCAAGCTCGGATTTTCAGCGCGCCACGCCGGCATCAGTGTGTGGGTGTTGACTCAGCAGCTCTCTAGTATCGCGAGTTTGCCCATTTGATTTTTTCGCTGCGTCACCCCTTTTCTATTGAACAGAAGTAGCATTAAGGCAACATGGAGCAACAGTTGCAATTCGAAGAGACCGAAAAAATCTTGAGCTGGCGAGACATGCGTCCAGAGATCTACAAATATCACGGCATTGAACATCGCGGAACAAACGATTACGGCAGGCCGATAAGCGTGATCACTCTTGTATCAAAAGAAGGCGTGAAGATGTACTATGCACCTGCGTCTTTGTATTGGGATCTAAATCGCCGATCAGAAACAAATTTCATAAAATATGGAAGGATGAAAACTTCTGAAAAGGGTTATGAATATCCCGTGTTCAAATTCGCGAAATGAACGAAAGATAAATGCCTATTTGATTTTTTTCTGCGCCACCCTTTTTCTATTGAACAGGAGTAGCACAAAAGTAATCAACATGAAGCACCAATTATTTGTCTTACCTCGCTTTGAGGGCCCATCATTACAAGAACTGAAAGAACTAAAAAAATTCGATCGCATCCGAGTAGTTAAATATGGCAGTAAAGAAATCAAAGAACTCTTCAAAAAAATGGACGGATCCTGACAGCAAAGACCTCATCTACGTTGAGCCCGCGAAATGACTCCTGAATTAATAGCCACACTGGAACGTGTAATGGCAGAGAAGTCCTGCAGTATCACCTTGTGGATCGCTACCGAGTATTTACACGACCTGGAGAGGGTTTGCGACAATGTCACCACAGTGTCTATCAGTGTCTATCTAGCGGTTGGAAGACAAAGACGTCACTAGGCACTACAAAAGGTACGAGACGTACGTTGGCACCAAGACAACCGAAACCTTGATTGAAAGCTTTCCTTCGTTTTCCGCGAATGCACTCAGCATGGCAGTCAGAATAAAAGATTCCGACGCTCTGCAGAATGAGCTTAAAAAACGATTACATCATCACAAAGAGGCTGTCTGATCTGTCTGGTTGGATCGCGCTGAGATGCGGCCGTCTTCATGCAGTTGCCAACGCGGTTTTGATCGCCGCAAAACATGTCGATTTCAGCGATGAAGAGCAGCGCCACCCTTCACGTGATGCGGACGGCTATCCGCTTGCTGGGGTTGATGGAGTACCAACTGCTAAGCAATCCCCAGTAACTGCCGAATAATTACTGAACATTAATGGCTAATTACCCAATTGAATATATTTAGAAAACAGTCCTAAGAAAGCACGCGCGCTGATTGGTTGAAAATCGTGTTTGTATAACTCGATGGAGACACAGAACTAGCGCGCGCTGTTGACGTAGTGATGGCGCGAGCAAAGAGAATTTACATTTCGATAATCAAAGTTAACAAGTTGTTTTCCTTTTTCTCGTCGTGGTGTTTTCTAAAAGAAATAGAAAACATGTACATCGTGTTTCTAGCGAGTTATACAAACACTCGTGAAAGTTTGGGAGAACTCGAAAAAGCTGTGGAAACACTCGCCTGCGGCTCGTGTTCCCACAGCATTTCTCGTTCTCCCAAGCTTCCACTCGTGTTTGTATAACTCGATACAAACACGGTACATGTTTTCTATTTCTTAAATATAATTCGTCGGTAAATATACGTCATGGCAGATTCAGAAACTCAACATGACACGACTCAACAAGTGACTGCAAAAACCCCAACCACAAAGCCAGAAAAACCCAAAACGGGTTGCTGCCAGCAAAGCTATCGCTGCAAAAACAAAACAGGCTCGAGAGGAGCAGAAAAAGGCTTTAGCTGAGATCAACATTGCAAATAATCAGCTGAAACAAGCTGCGCCTGTTGACCCACCACCGTCTGACACTCCAGCGACTGTTGAGAGCGAAAGCACCAAAAACATTCTAACAACAACACAATGGCTGAGTGCCATCAGAATTTTGGTTTCATTGGCGGGGATCTACTACAAACGCGAAGATATCAAAAGCCTTTTCTCCAAAAAGTAGCCTCAGAATGTTAAAACCACTCCTCGGACGCCCCCGCCATCGCCTGTTGATGTCGTTCCAAAAAGAAAAAGAGGCATCCGTCCGATGGATTAAATGAATTAAACATTCTTTTCAAATTATAAATGGCTCCAAAAGTTGACATCCCGCTTGCCTTAATCAAATCTGCTGCTGTCGGTGGAATAGCTATGGTCTGGGTTAACTTCACATTGAAGGCTTTCAAAATGGTCTGGCACATAATTTCTACTATGCCATGTGAAGCCGACCCCTTTCCCGAAGAATTTCAAGAGCCTTTTATGATGAATTCACGGAAGAAAAAACCAATTGAAAATATGATTTCCAAAATATATCAAACCTGTCTGACAACAAGCTCGTGAAAACAATTATGGACGCCCCAACTCTGACCGGCTTTGTCGTCGGCATCGGCTGGATTGCAAAAAAGGTCGTGAAAGAGAACTTCACCGCTGACCCCAGCTCCAATGTCATGAACTATGCTAAATTCACCGCTGCAATGGCCGGCAGCACCGTGCTGAAACAGTATCTCCAGGACCAGAAGATTCTTCCTGATTCCGTTTGAAAAATTAATCTTTTCTATAAAATGGCCAGCATTTCGATAATGATTGGAGGGGCAGCATTCCCTGGCGGCAACTATCTCGCACAATATTTGAGTGGTAGTGGAAAGGCTGCATTAGAAGAAAAAACGCGTCATGACAAAGCCCTCGAAAAATATCAAGAGGCGATGGCAAATTACACGCGCGAGCGCACGCAGCCCTTGACTGGATTGAAACCAACAGAGAAATCAAAGAACAGGCGAATCAGAACTTCACGAACACCGATTACGCGTTCAAGCTCTACAACATGGCGCACCCCGACCAAAGATTGACTCTGCCCAAAGAGCCGAAGTTCTCGGACATGTATCAGCCAAGCGAGCTGCAGAAACAGGGCGAGCTTCGTATTGTTGGTGGTAGCGGACTCGCGCTTGGATACGCGGCTTTTCGCTTCCTTTAAACTTTTTTGCCACATAAATAAATGGATGCCAAGCTAGCCGAAATATGTTACATCCCCCAGGGCTACTGGAAAGGCGCCTTTGCCATCAAAAAATTAGCAGAAGCCGCGAAAGTGCCTGAAGATGCTGCCAAACGTTGGCTTATCAGGCAAGCTCTCTGGCAGATATATCTTCCTGCTCCGCAACATATTCCTCGCCTGAAATTTGACGTGGCGACACCCAACTCGGTCCACCAAGCGGACCTTCATTTTCTGCCCCATGACAACCTCCCCCGTGGAAGAAAGATTTACAACTATGCGCTGACTGTTGTCGACGTCACCAGCCGTTAGAAAGAAGCGGAGCCTCTGACCTCCAAAGACTCTGCCGAGGTTGCGAAAGCTTTCCAGTCGATTTACAAGCGCAGTCCTTTGACTTGGCCTCAGATGCTGCAGGTTGACCCTGGCCGCGAGTTCATGGGAAGCGTGACGAAAGACATGGAAAACCATTAAACATACATACGCCGTGGGCGCACTGAAATTCACAGAGATCAGGCCATTGTCGCGCGTTTTAACCGCACGCTTGCCGAGCGCCTGTTTGGCCATCAGTACGCCGTTGAAATGCTTTTGCCTGAGGGCCAGCGGTCAACTGCGTGGGTCAAAAGGCTCCCCGATGTTGTCAGTGCGCTGAACAATGAAGTGACAAGTCTCATCGGCAAAAAGCCTGCTGCTGCAATCAAAGAGAAAACAGTTACCTCAAAACCATTAACAAAATATTCGAGGCCTGTTGGATTGAAAGAAATAAAAAATACCCCCTCTTGTCAATGTGAGATATTTGTATCAACCCGGCGAACTTGAACGCGGAACAAAAAGAGCCACAGACCCCATCTGGTCTTTGAAAGTTCACCAGATTGAAAGAAATATTACAAAACATAGTGAGCCGGTTGTCTATTATTTGTCTGACGGGCCCAAGCGCGGCTTTGTTCGTGAAGAGTTGTTGGTTGTGCCGCCTAATACACAGCTTCCGCCGCCCAAACACCGAGTTGTTCATCAGCTTGTAGAAGTCCGTTTCAAAATCGCTTTTTGCCTGCTTGCGAAACTCCGTGTTCATCCTGATGTACGGCTCCATCCCGGGCTCCTGGTCGAACTCTATCAATCGGTGCACTTTCTTCAGGCGCATTCCCTGACTGAGATAAAACTGCAGGTTCTCGTAATGGACCACGTACTTTTCTTTGTCTTCCAGTGTCAGCAACAGCTCTCCGTATTCGGTATGTCGATTTGCAGGTCATTCATCATTCGCTTTTGGTTTTCAGACATCTGGTCGATCCTTATAGCCTTCTTTTCTGGCGCTAGGGGGTAGTCATTGTGGGTGTCACGCAGCTCTTCAGGATGCTCGAGATCTACCTCCAGAATCCAGCCTTTCTTTGAATTCCACTTCATTTTCATTATCTGCTCTTCTGTAGGCATTACTCACTTCCAGTGAAAGCCTTTCTTCGACAAAGGCAAACTCATTGCCCATTCGTAAAGGTCGTTGATACGTGATGTAGTTTGTTGGTTCGGCTTGGTTATATCCTTCAACCCGCGGGTTGTTTGCCTTCGCGTACCGCTTGCTAACCATAGAGATACCGCCTCTCATCCCTCTCTCGATAAACAGGTACATGTCCAAATCTGTCAGCAGCTCAAGCTCGACGCCTGTCTTTTTCAAGAGCGCGTCCCAGTTTTTAAATCCTGGCGCGCTGTAGTAATGCGCTGGGTCTAGCCCGTATTTCTCCTGGCAAACCTTTCTAAAATTCTCAAACACGTCCGCCAGCAGCAACAAGTCTGTGGCCACGTATAAATCATGGTAATTTCCAAGAATTTGGCATCTAAATGTCTCCCAGACTCCTTTCGCGTGCGCATACTCCTCATCCGTAATGCCTTTGCCGCTCAGACTCGAGTAGAACTTTTCTTTCTTCGGTAGTTCGGTTTCGCCAAACCTTTCAAACGAGTCCATGTACTCGTACGGGTAGATGCCTTTCTTCAGCAGCAGTCGCCGCTTGTTTTCTTCAGCCGCTATCCTATGCATGATTGGGAACTCATCACTCCACTTCACCAGCTTGTCAAGGCAGTTCAGCAGAAAATTCACGCTGTCGACAAATCTCAGATTCCCCGGTGAAAATGAGATGTATTTTTCCGTGTTCGTTGGGATGTATTTGATTTCGCCCTGCACCCTCGCCATTGCTTGCATCAGCAAGTGTCCATCATAGCCTTTTAGGTTGTGAAAGAAGACAGGTGTTGGCGCTGTTTTTGCATTCAGTTTCAGCTTAAAGTTACAGTCATTGTGAGCGGCGCCTCGATATCTTCACGTCATGTGGTCGTGGTCTCTCACCGTGTCTTTAAAGTTTGGAACAAGCAGTGGATCTGCGGCACATATTTATTTTTTACTGCCTTGTGGTAGCATCTTCTATGGCTTTGGCCGCAGTATTTTCCTGAATCAAGATCGTATACCGCCATTGAATCACAATACAGATCCTTGACGAGACTGTTATTGCAGATGTGACAATTGGTGGTGTTCCCTCTGCTTCTGCCAGTCTTCAGGTGTCATAATCAGCGGCCTTATGTTCGCCATATTTTCTCGCATTTCATTTTCGTGGTTCTTAAGCCATGTGAGAAATACAAAGACCGCATCTTCTCCTTTACATGTGAACGGTCCGAAAGTCTGTCCGTCACTCCTCACGGCCATGTACGAAAACCCGCATGGCTCGTGCTTCTCTGTTTTTATCGTGAAGCTTTGTTCATTGCTTCATTCGCAAGTGTCAATCTTTCTCAGCACACATTCAAAGTCTCAGTAAACAACGTATGGGACTTCCATCTGTTTGTGATAGTTTGTGAAGACCATCTTGTTTTCTCCCACTTTTGGCATCACCGTTCTGGTTGGGCTTTTCAGCAGCCCTTTGCACTCAGGTTTGTGCCTTTCAAGCAGATCTCTCGTTGTGTATCCGTGAAGGCATCGTTCGCAGAAATGTTTGCTTTCATTGTGCCTAGTTTGATGATATAAAAGGGCTGTGAGTCTTTTCACATAGCTATAATGAGTGTTTTCGCCTTGCTTCGTTATCATTAAGTTGATTCTGGGAATAGTACCGTCTTTTTCCCTTAACCTGTGAACGATAACTCGTTCTTTCTCCCATCCAAACACATTTATTGCAAGATTCTGGTTCTGCCTCTCCAGCCTGTCAATCTGTGAAACCGGCGTTGGAAAATCAATGCCTTCGAAATTTAAACCATCTTCTGTTGGGTAGCTGGATGGCCTTTCGGCGCAGGAAATAAAGCGGCTCGAAGCGCCCATCTTAAACAATGATTGTCTCTGTTTTGCACATTGATTATTGCTTTCTTATTTTGTAACTTTTTAGGCAGCGGCATATAGCGTCCGCCCCGCAACGGTTGATATTGGGCGACGTCGATAAATACTTCCAAAATTTTGTCAATCACCCAGCCCGATCCTCTTTGAGACCAGGCTTCTATCTCGCCTTTCACTTCATCAATAAACTGATTTAACAAGTGATTTAATGTGTCTATGTTGTGTTCATTAAAGATTATTGGCTGCATCCGGTTAAAATAATGCTCCATGTGTCGGACTTCTTCATCTCGATTCATAAAAAAGCTCACAAGAAGCCCAAATTGTATTTTCACACTCTTCAAAGTCCTAACATATGTTCACAAACGTCGATAAACCTAGTTTTTGTTTTCTGGAAGAATTTCCATAGGCCGCTGTTGCCTCCTGGAACTCTCATTTTCCATACACGAAGCCAGTTATTGAAATTGTTTCTCTCTATTTCAAAACCAAACCTTCTCCTGGGTATGATTGGTGGATTAAGCCGTTGTTGGTCCTCATTCGAAATCGGTCCGTAAAACATTTCAAGAACATCTCTTGAAAAATTCGCAGCAGCCATTGTTTCTATACATACGCCGCATTTCTTCAAATAAAAAATAATTCTAGGGCAAAAATAATTCTGTGTCTATACACACATGGACAGTGGGGCGTTCTGGGACCGGGGTTGTGTCTACTCGGCGGCGAGCATTGCGAGCCGGCGGGCGCAGAACCCCGGTCCCAGAACCCCCGCTGTCCATGTGTGTTAATGTTCTTTAAAAAAAGAGTTTCGCACGAATGGAGTCAGTCTGCGTGTTGAAGCTGTGTTGCAAGTTCGATGTTTTAAGTGGCAGGTAGTTTGTAGTCTAAACAGAACGTAGGGATGTCGGAAACAACAACAAGGTTATTTATTCCAAATGAACGCAGCAACTCCACACAAGACTTCACAACAAGCACACGCTAGGCTTGTCAGTTGCACTTGAATAAACACTCCTCCGCTAAACTTTACACGCGACCTTTGTCACTCTTGTATAAACACGGCCTCTTGCCAGATATCCACGTAACCTCTCTGTTACACTTCAATAAACACGACCTCTGTCGACTTCGTCACACTTCAGTAAACACTACTGCCTCATGAGATAATTCTCTCTAAACACTCCTGGGAAAAACCACTTAAAAACTACACCGATTCACTTATATACTTTACAGCATAAGATTCTAGATCTTTCTGGTCCGACTAAATAAAGCGGCATTGCAATACAAAACTATTTACAGCAGCAGACGTAAACGACTAAAATAAATTGCTTAGTCACCGTGACACAAAACTAATTAATATACGAGAAGATTCGAGACTAAATTAGCTTATTCGCGAATATTCCAAGTCACGCAAAAAGTTTTCGTAACAAGCTGGAATTTCGTTCCTTTAAAGAAAGTATCTCGTAGATGGGAAATAAAATAATAATAAAATTAAAAAATTAAATAAAATAAAAACCCCAAAACAAACATAATACTGTTCGAAATTTCGTAACATTACGTTGAAAAAAGAATTTGTTCTTATCGTCGTGGACCTAGAAGTTCTTGAGATTTTAAGATCGTGGCGACATATGTGCGGTGCCATTTTATTCCCCAACATTCGATCAACACGGCGAGATGGAAAAGAAAGTATACGAGGCAAGAAAGTAGTTTATGCCATGCTCTGTTCGAGTTTCTGTCCCGGGGTTTCTGTTAGTCGTATTTACAGTTATGTTTGTTTGTATTCACCCTCATATACTGTTGCCGGATCGACTTTTTAAAAAAGATGAGCCATAATAATGTAATGATTTCTACCTTTGGTTTCGTTATTTGGTTTGTTCCGTCCGAGTTCTGATATCAGTGTTTTCTCTTTTATTATATCAATTGAAGAGGAAAGCAACAGTTCTAAACCTTTATCTTTTGACTTCGGCTTGCAGACATCTTTTTAATCGACAAGCAATCCGTGAAATATTCTTCATGAACTATATGTCCTTCAGTTTCGATCACCCTTTTCAGGGGCGCATAATTCCTGGGCTGGGGTTAAAGTAAGTTTACTTGGACGTCAATGACGATAAAAACATTTCTCTTTTCTTAACGAAATTTCCAGCAATGTTAAGGCTTTTATTTCTGATTCTATTTTTTTATTTTACTACTTTTTTAAAGAAAATTTGATTGCCTCATCAACGAGATACCTTCTATAAAAGTACGAAATCCCAGGTTCGACACGCAGACTGACTCCATTTGTGCGAAACTCTTTGTTCAGTTTAAGAACATTGTTATCACTTTATTCCCTTTGTAGTTAAACCATTGTTTAAATTAGTATTGCACATTTTACCTTATAGTTAAATGTTTTTAAAAATCACTTCTTCGTTTTTTTAGAAAAAATATAGGTTCCCCAGTCTGCAATCCGCAGTTTGGTAACACCCTATAGTCGGATTTTTAGCCGTTACTTAACGGCCAAAATTGCATGAGAATAATTTTAAAGCAAGCTTTTGACTAAAAGTGTTTTATATCTATAGAGGAAATTTAATGGGAAATTCGCAATTATCTAAACACCGCTTCATGAGCCATATTTACTGCTTACAAATAGCTTCTTTATGTTGACTTTGTCTGAGTCGCACAGGGGATATTTAATTGGGTCAAATTTGTCGAAATTCCGAAGCCAACTTAATGTCATCAACCCGTTCTTTATTCCCTGATAAAGCACGCTGTTTCAGCCAATCAGAGCGGGCGTTATATGGAAACTTTATTATTCTTGTCAACAATTTGAAAAATTCAAGTTTTGGATCGGAGAAGAGATTCTCTGCATTGGTTTAAGAGGGTGACAAAGGGGGGGGGGGGGGGGGGGGTCATGATCCCGTTTCACGCACAATTTTTAACAAAATTCACGCGTCACGCACAGTTTTAACAAAATTTCACGAATCACGAAATTCAACACAAGTCAATCGAAGCTGTTACCTGATCCGCTGTCATTAAAACAAAGGTGCCAAGAGACCATATTCATATGTCCAGAAAGAGGCTGTGGTTCACGATTCATCATAGCAAATACTGCAATAATCATATGTTTGTTTCAGGATGTAGTCGCTTAGGGGATGTAGATCGGGATGTAGATGGGGATGTAGATCGCAATTGTCCCCAGTTTTAGTCACGCGACGAGTTCAACCAGTTACACGACACCATTTGCTGTATATTACGATTGTATTGTTGTAGTAAAGTGCACCTAATCCTAAAGCGAATAGTGGCCGGGTTTGGTGTACGTGTTGAGAAAATCCTGAACCCGCGACCGAAATCACAGGCATAAAAGTGTCTAGAGCTCGATGTGACGAAGACATAACTCTGTCAAAGCGCGTACGAATTGATCTTGAGAAAACGTTGATCGCATTGAGGTCAAGGGAATCTTCTCTTTGGTCTTCTGCTGTTTCTCTTTCTTCTTCGTCAGAGCCATTCATATTCCGAATCTTGATGGGCGTTTTCAAAGGTTACTCGATCCCCGATAGGTAATTCTTTTTCGTACGTATTCAAGGGAAGCGTTCCAATACGTTTATCGAGTTAGCAATTAGCTATCATCCGACCATGAAAATCACGGCTGAAATTTCAGATACAGAAATAGCTTTTCTGGATACACGCGCATATAAGGGCGAAAGATTAAAGAAGGAATCCATTCTGGACGTGCGCACACTCTTCAAACCGGCAGAAACTTTCCAATATACACACTTCACCTCCTGCCACCCTCCACGAGTCAGAAAGGCTTTATCAAAGGCGAAGCCTTAAGATTTCAGAGAACCAACTCTTCAAAAGCTACTTTTGAGGATAAAAATGGTTGACAGGTCAAACAAGACTCCCATTGGTTACGATAGGTAAACTTTGACCTTCAAAGCTTTGCTTTAACGAGTACGTTTTCCAAAGACCTCCCTTTTCTGTATGAAAGCAGGGGAGGGTTTTTATAGATCTCTCTTAGTAGGGGCTGATTTTCTATTAACTGTCATTGTCTCATAAGAATGTTTTTAAATTACGCACAGATGGGCGATATTCTGTAACAAACGGCAAAATCCTTTTGCGCGTTTTGTTGTCAGTTTATTTTGTAGAGCAGACATTCTTTCGCTAAACTTAATTTCTGAGGGAGTATTTTCTAATAGGTTATCTGGATAACTTCTGTCCCGTAATCTGCGTTTGAACTGTGTAATGTTTTCTTCAAATGTAGCTTTTGAAGATTTCGTTCTCAGAAGCCTTAAGGCTCGCCTTTAAAAAGCCTCTCCTGACGCCTGGAGGGTGGCAAGAGGTGAAGTGTGTATATGGAAAGTTTCTGTCGGTTGGAAGTGCGTGCGCACGTCAAGAATGGATTCCTTCTTAAATCTGCCCTTATATACGCATCTATCCAGGAAAAGTTATTTCGTATCTGAAATTTCAGCCGTAAATTTTATGGTCGTTTTGAATCAGTTATTGTTGGAAAAACCTCAGGAAAATGAATTTTCACGACCTAAAACAAATAATTCACGAATCACGCATACCTCAGGCGATAAATCAAGCGTCACATGCATTCAGGTATTCACGAATCACGTTCCTTTTTAAGTAACTTTCACGCATCACGTAAAAATTTTAGCGCTCATCATGCGTCACACATAAACCCTTTGCCCCCCTTGCTTAATTGGTTGCGCGCGCACCATATAAGTGACGAATTAATTATCAACAAATTTATTCGTTACGTCTGTGACGTACCTCATCAGCGATACTGACGCTGTTACAGAGGAAAGCCACACTCAGGAAGGAATGAAAAATTTACTTCCTGCTGTTCTTAGGAAAGCGAAATGTCAAAGTTACAGATCATTTGTTTTCTACTGTTGGTTGGTTTTTCGACATCCTCTTTTGCTTTCGCTTCGGAAATCACACTGAACTTTCAAAATACATTGAGGTGAGTTAAGGATATTTACCCGGGATTGTTGTCCTTCTGTGACGATTACTTCGAGACCAAATACACATTCAAGGTTATAAACTTTCCCGATGATAACGCGTAACGTAAAATGCTCCTGTAGAACACAGAAAACGTAACTAAACAAGATCGAAACTAAAGTTTTTCACGCCATTAATAGATTAAAAGAGGAAATTGTGAATTCGAGCTCTATCATCTGTCCCATTGGTTTTTTTATATTTTAGAATTTAGGGTTATTGAATCTATTTCGCGTAAGTCTCTTAATGTTCGGCAGAATTCTATCGTACAGATATAACACTTTTTTACTTTACTTTACTTTATTTTTAACCATAATTTAAAGAATTAAATTTAAATATCTACAAACCCGCTTGTAGCATAGCTAATCTAGGCGGGTTGTATTAATTATAGTCATGTTAACTGAGCAAAAAGTGATTTAAAAACAGCTACTAAATAAATAAACATACACACATTAATAGTTAATCAAACACATAAGTAAAAAGGTATAAAGCAAATTAAGAGGTGTAAAGTAGATAAACGGCTAAATGTAAGTTTGAAAGCTATAGTGTATAATAATTACTTGTGTTTAAATTCAGTATTAGAGAATGGGCATCAACATAACAGTCCTCAATTTCAAGTACAGTTAGAAGCAGCTTATGAATTTTTCTTTTAAATGCTCTTTTCGTGAGCTTACGCCAATCGGGGTGTAGACAATTCCATAGTCTCGTACCGAAAGCAGGAAAAGACTTAAGTTTTATATGTAATCTGGATTTCTGTACAAAAAGATTATCTGCACACGAGAAACGCGTGTTGTAAGCATGAATGTCAGATGAATGTATGAAGAGTTCACGAATATTTTTAGGTGTAGAATGAGTAGAAACATCATGCATTATGGTTGAGACCGTTTCAAAGTAGAGCATATTTACAGGTAAGATGTTGGAAGCAACAAAAAGAGGGATGGCATGAGATCTTTTGCTGGCAAAGAAAATTAGGCGGAGTGCACGCTTTTGCAGAGTGAGAATCTTTTTTAAATCACACTGAGATGCTTGGCCCCAAACAGGGAGACCGTAGAGCGTGTAGGGAAATATCAGCGAACGGTAGATTTGAAGAAGGGTATTTAGAGGTACATGGTGCCTTAGCCTGGCAATTATGCCTACTATTTTACTGATCTTCGAAGCGATATGATCAATATGAGGCCTCCAGGTTAAATTTTTGTCAATCAGTACTCCTAAAAATTTCACATAATCTTTGCATTCAAGAGGCGCGAATCCATTGTTAATAATATCCGGAATTCTGATACACGGCTGATAATTGATTCTTTTTTGTGCTGGCCTAAAGATGACAAAGTTTGATTTCTTCGCATTAATGGTTAGTTTATTAGCATTAAGCCAGTTACAGACATTATTAAGCTCATTATTAACAACGGTTTCCAGGGTTTTCAAGTCGTTGTCAGCATATAACAGGTTTGTGTCATCAGCAAATAGATAAAAGCCAAGTTTATTGCTACACAGATAAATGTCGTTTATATAAATCAGGAAGAGTAAAGGACCTAGAACAGACCCTTGTGGAACTCCAGTTACCGAGCCCTTCTTCGATGAAATATGGTCATTGTCAATGTGCGTTGTTTGTGTTCGATTAGCCAAGTACGACGTAAACCACTCATGTACAATACCTCTAATCCCATAGTGGTGCAATTTATCAAGTAAAATCGTGTGATTGACCGTATCAAATGCTTTCTTAAAGTCCAGAAAAATGCCACAGGTAAACATTTTCATTGTCCAGGATCTACATGAATGTGGAAAGAAAGGATACAAAAAAAAATAAGTTATACACTAAATATAATGAAATAGTTATTCAGAGGTGGATTGACATAGGAACCAGCGAACGGACTGCAGTTGCATGACTGACAAAAATTGCTATGTTAATTTTAGTGGAAAATCTTAAGGAATGGAATGGAAAATGTTTTTAGGGGTCAGTGAAAGTCGTTTTTTTTAACTATACTACGAAAAAGTATAGCTCAGTTACTAGCCAATTAAACCACTCGGGCAGGTCTGAAACTGTATTTTTATTTATTGCTTTTTTAAATAAGTACTGTATATATTTGCTTTTCATTAATTTGGAATTTGATTTTCAACTATCCTAAGTATATCGGTATTCGGGGTTATTTGTCTGATTATTCGCGGTTATTCGTGTCAAACATTTCTCGAACACTCAACACTTATATTAGATATCCTGTAACGACAATTTTGAAAACTCTCCCAATACGGTTTCGCGGGTAGCACATAATGAGAGTTACTGGTGTCTTAGAGAAATTATTATTTGAGTCTTCCTTACAATACTATACATTGTGAGGAGCCGGAAGATGTTTAACAATTAATAATCAAAATTCCAGCGAGAGCATATTGGCTCCACGTGTTCTTTAAACTAGCATTTAACGAATATACGACAACCAATGGGTTAGGTTCTTCATAGACATAAACCAATTTGTTTACTTGGACAACACACTTGTAGTGGCCATGGTAACGGCGCAGAGCCTACCGCAGGACAACCGCTTAGCTTACTGATGCGCCAAGAAAACAAAATAACAAAGTAAAAATTAAAATACTATGAATATTAAACTAACCTAACAAAGAATACATAACTTCTAAAGAGTATCTAAGAATGTTTAAGAATATAAAAAATCTATATGAACTGTACAGATGAAAACTGTGCGTAAGTAAGAACAGTGAGATGATGTAGGTTTACTTATATCGAATAAAATGTAATGTGGTACATGTAATTTATATTCAATGTAATAATACACATGAAAAAAAATTACTCGATTCCAAATGGGTGAGAGCAGTGCAGTTCAAGTGTAACACCAGTGCAAATTACACATTGTAATTCCGGATTATGATTGGCAGAAAGAAAATGATAAATTTTGTAGACCAACGATCCGATGTAAAGCATTAACAGAAATTTTGTATGGAAACTTTGAAAAAAGTTTTCTCGAATGCAAAAAAAATGGCTTCAAGAACATCTTCCGGCACTTTTTCCGCGCGAATGTTTTCATGTTTGTATTAATAAATAAATAATCATACGGTTTTTCTCGTTCAATTTGAAATTAATTTGCGCTTGTTAGTTTTTCAA